>PVIC010002940.1:60633-73161 GCA_004025085.1 Thryonomys swinderianus
AGGGTCTTCCTTTGTAGTTCAGGCTGGCCCTGAGCTCACTATGTAGCCCAGGCAAGCCTTGAACTCAGCAATCCTCCTGCCTCTGCCTCCTGAGTGCTGGGATTACAGGCGTGAGCCACCACGCCTGGCACTGTGGTATATGGTATTGATAGCTGGTGGGCGTGAGTCACCACGCCCAGTATTCTATGTGGTTAACTGGGGATCAAACTCAGGACCTTGGGTTTGTGAGGCAGGTGCTGGAACCACTGAGCTAAATCTCTGGCCCTCCCATTTTTTTTTTTTTTTTTTTTTTTTTTTGCCCACATCTTCACCGTAGTCTCTTTGGCTTTCACATGAATTGAAGACTCCCCTCCTACATCTCTGGCCAGAATACTGATACTCTGTGTGATACTGTCTTCTGATGTCACCCATTTTGGCATATGACCCTGATCACCTCATCTCATTTGTTGCTAGAGAAAACACTGTCACTGGATTTTTTTCCTCCCGCCTGTCTCTTGACAGGATCCTGCCTCCACATGCCCAAGTAACAGGACACAGTTTAGATTTTTCAAGAATGAACCTGCTAGTGGTTGTAGACTCTTACCTTACAAACTAATGCAGGTCTCTGAAACACAGTTTCTGTTTTCTTTTCTTACAATCTAATCTCTAGGCTTTTCCTGACACAGTAATGCACATACCATCTCCAGCCAGGGGATCCAGTGTTATTATTTTGTTTTTAAAAATATCTTTTTGGGGGCCGGAGGGTTAGCTCAGTGGTTCTGGCACCTGCCTCGCAAGCGCAAGGTCCTGAGTTCGATCTCCGGTTACCACATATAATACTGGGTGTGGAGACACGCCCACCAACAATCAACACCACATACCACAATGCCGGACGTGGTGGTTCACGCCTGTAATCCCAGCACTTGGGAGGCAGAGACAGGAGGATTGCTGAGTTCGTGGCGGCTTGCCTGGGCACCATAGTGAGCTCAGGGCCAACCTGAACTACAAAGTGAGACCCTGTCTCAAAAAAAAAAAAATCTTTTTGGGGCTGGAGATTTAGCGCAGTGGTTCCAGTGCCTGCCTAGCAAGTGCAAGGTCTCTGGTTCCATCCCCAGGTGTGGTGATTCACACCCACCAGCCATCAGTACCCCATACCACAGTGCTGAGCATGGTGGTTCACACTTGTAATCCCAGCACTCAGAAGGCAGAGGGAGGAGGATTGCTAAATTTGAATCTTGCCTGGCCTGCATAGTGAGCTCAGGGCCAGCCTGAACTACAAAGGGAGACCCTGTCTCAAAAAAACAAAAACAAAAACAACTTTGCTAATTTGGTTTGTTTACATTAATGTTCAAAAGAGGGTCAACACAGCATTTGGTGAATGTTTCCTAAACCCTCTTTTATCTGTTAAGTTCCTCTCAGTCTTCTTCCTATTAGTATCTTAAAAACAGACTTGATGGTTTGTCCCATAATATCTCACATTCTAGATTTTGCTAATTGTATCATTTCAGAGCTTTACCTGTTCCACTACTCTTAGTCACTTTTCTTTCACTGAGACACAACAATCAACACCCACAATTTAAAAAAGGAGAGGTTTATTTTAGCTAAGTTTCCATCCATAGTTGCCTTGCTCCAGGGCTGGGTGGATGGCAGAGGCACACAGTTGAGGATTTTGGGAGAGAGATAGACCCTTCCAGGCCATTGCCGCCAGTGATCTGCCTCTTCCTACCAGACACCACCTCCTACCAGCAAGTCAGCTGTATAAGCCTTTGGAGTCCAGTCATCTTCCAAGACCCCTGCCGGCGAGTGTGTGGAACCCTTAAGTCTCATAACATGTACCTTGCATTTTATGTAAGTCAGTAGTTGTATCTTGGAGCTTGATCTGACTTGTGTGTTTTTGACAAGAATTCTTTATAGGAGGTGGTGTGAACTTCCATTAAGAGGTACATAGACAGTTTTTTCAGTGTACTATGATGTGAGCAGCTATTGAAAAGCAATGCCTAAGTATATTCTTCACTGTGTTGGCAGAATGCTGACAGCCTAATTCTGTGATTTGTCTCCAGTTACTAGCTAGAGGAAATTTCTTTCAACAGTGTGGTTAAGCTGAGGTAACTTCATTTTGGAAAGATAGGCTAAAAGCTTGATTCTTTTTGTTCACTAATTTCAGAATAAGAAACTGACTTCAGAGCATCCTCCAAAGAAGACCAATGAAGTCTTAAATATATCTAAAATTCCAAACCCAGGGATTATATATGGTAGATATAAATTCACTGTAGTAATTATTTTTATTCTCAAATTATCCTACTCTTTTTTTTTTTTTCAGTACTGGGGATTGAAGTAAATTATCCTATTCTTGATTATTGGGTAGGGCCTCTTCAGGTTGGCTTCTGGAGACTTTTTGAAGCATCCTTGATATGATAAGACATATAAGATCAACTTTGTGCATTTTCTGTTCCAGCCCTGAATGAACCATTTCATCAAAGAATTTTGGTTTCTTTCAGTAGGAGAGGGTGTATGGAAACTTAACATGCATGGGGACATGTAACTGCATTTTTTTTTTTTTTGAGACAGGGTCTTGCTTTGTAGTTCAGGCTGGCCCAGAGCTCACTGTGTAGCCCAGGCTAACCTCGAACTCAGCAATCCTCCTGCCTCTGCCTCCAGAGTGCTGGGATTACAGGCGTGAGCCACCACGCCTGGCATTGTGGTAAGTGGTTACTGGGGATCAAATTCGGGACCTTGCACTTGCAAAGCAGATGCCAGAACCACTGAGCTAAATCTCAGGCCCATCACTGACTCTTTAATAGGTTCTATGTCAGTCAGCCTAGGGTTGATTGGCCTCATCTGTTTGAGGATTGTAGCAGAGTAGTACATAATGGAACAGGAACATGACAAACCAAAACTGCTTACCTAATGGCCCAATGGGAAAAGAGAAAACAAGAAAGAAGGCACAGTCCTGTCATCCCCTTTAAGTATGTGCTGAGGACCCTCAGGACCTCTTGTGGTTTTGTTGCCAGCCAGCCACACTTCCTACGGGCTCTTGGTCTCTTTCTCACAGGATTCTCAACTGGTATGTCTAGGTGTGTCCACCCAGCTAAAATAATAGTGGTCAGGTATATCTGAAAAAGAATCATTTCATTGATCTAGCCATTCTACAGTGCATACAGATTTGACAATAAGGTGTTGTAAAGGATAAATGTATAATTTTTGTCAGTTTTTTAGGAATTAAAATATAAGAGGAAAGTCATTTCAGGAATGAAGAATATCATTGTTGAACTTAGTAATCAACAAGTTAAATGTAATTAGACACAGATGAAGGGAGATTTAATGAACTAGTGACAGGGATAAAGAGAAGCCCAGGACATGAGTGGTGGAATAAGAGGGTCACATCTAATATATAGTCAAAAGAGTTCTAGATGAAGATGATACAAAGAGTAGGGCAGAAGCAGTATTTAAAGACATTCTCCAAAACTGATGAAAGTCCAAAATTCTTGGAATCAGGAGACTCAGACAGGATGAGAAAGAAAAACATTATCCAGACTCATTTGGTGCAATGTAAGATCTTAGCACAGACCAGCAAGGAAAAGCAGACTGCTCTCACCCAGACTGCAGACTAGTGGCTGACTTCTCAGCACAGCAGAAGCCACAAGGCAAAATACTCTTGTCAAAGTGCTGGAAGAAAAATAACCATCTTTCAAGAATGCAGAATAACGTCAAAATTAAGTTCATGTTTATTATAAGAAAGAAGAGTGTTTCAAAGCTTCCATTTATCACACAATAGGTAAACACTGAAGCTTTGGAGTCTGATCATTTGAGTTTTGCTGTCAATGAGTAATGTAGTTTAACCTCCCTGCTTGAGTTTTCCACTCTATACAATGATATATTCCAGTAGTTGTGATAGTATGGAATATTGTGATAGGGAGATGAGTTATTACATATTAAAACACTGTGATTGGCACATGGTATGCATTCAGCAGTTGTTGGGGATTACTGTCAACATATTTTCTTAATTTTAAGATGCCATCAGTCACAAGACACAGCATTATTTTATGATCCACTAAGAAACAATGGTGCAAATGAATTAAGACATAATTTAAAAACCTGTCTGGATTTCATAGATTTTAAGGTGTCAAGAAAATAATGTCGTTTTTGATAAGTATGGTGTTTTGATAGAAAATATTCATCAAACCTAGGAAAAATGTATGAGTACATAAAATTTTGAAGAATAAGTTTAAATTTGCAAGTACCCATGGCTGGGTATATCAAAAGTTTAAAACAGCTATTTTATTTGATTTCTTCAGAAGCCAATGTGAACTACAAGTGAACTGCCCTTGAATTTGATAAAAATTCCTAGTTGCTGTTGTTTAAAGGTGTCCTTTAACATCTCATTGGTAGAAACTGGCTTGTGAAAAGGCCAGATGCAGAATGTGGAACATGTCTGTTAAGACAAAAGCTTAATATGCAGCCAGAAGAGCTTTCTGCAGGTGCTTTTTGAAGTGTTTTCAGTTTTTCTTTTTTCTATTCCAGTTTGATTACTGAAATGGTAAGATTTTTTCCAAAGGGGAGATTTTTGCTAATTTCATATGAGCTGATGTTGATCTGTTTTAGTTGGTCTTATTTATTTAGTTTTTTTTTAGTTTTTTGAGACAGGATCTTAGTTTGTAGTTCAGGCTGGCCCTGACCTCACTGTGTAGCCCAGGCCAGCCTCCAACTCACAGCACTCCTGCCTCTGCCTCCCGAGTGCTGGGATGTCAGGCGTGAGCCACCTCGCCTGGCGTTGTGGTGTGTGGTACTGATTGGTTGGTGGTGGGCGTGAGTCACCATACCCGTATTGTTATATGTGGTTACTGGGGATGGAACCAGGGACTATACACTTGCCAGGCAGGCACCGGAACCACTGAGCTAAATCTGGCCTTAGTTGGTCTTATTGCTGATGATACTGCAATATGTGTTGGAGCATATGAGCATCAACACTTTCTCTAAACATTTTAATTTGGTGAGATAGTCTCATCATTATTGAGCTGTTACCTAGAGTGTTAGCATTTAATATCATTCACTCCAGAAAGTTTTTTTTTTTTTTTTTTTGCTTTTTTGAGACAGGGTCTCGCTTTGTAGTTCAGGCTGGCCCTGAGCTCACTATGGTGCCCAGGGAAGCCGCTGCAAACTCAGCAATCCTCCTGTCTCTGCCTCCTGAGTGCTGGGATTACAGGCGTGAGCCACCACGTCCAGGGCATTGTGGTATGCGGTGTTGATTATTGGTGGGCATGTCTCCACACCCAGCATTATATGTGGTAACCGGAGATTGAACTCAGGACCTTGTGCTTGCGAGGCAGGCGCCGGAACCACTGAGTTAACCCTCCGGCCCACACTCCAGAAAGTTTTACAATTAGATGACTATAAAAGAAAAATGACTATTGAGTTATTACCAAAAAACGTTTGTTTATTATATTAGTATAATAGTCACATTAATTCTTGTGTTGGTATGTGCCTGTATCCAAAAGGAATAATTGAGGGCCAGAGATTTAGCTTAGTGGTTCCAGCTCCTGCCTAGCAAGCGCAAGTTCCCTGCTTCGATCCCGTTAACCACATACAATATTACCAGTGTGGTGACTCATGGCCACCAGCAATCAGTACCACATGTGCTGGGCATGGTGGCTATGCCTGTAATTCTAGCACTCAGAAGGCAGAGGTAGGAGGATTGCTGAGTTCGAGGCTTGCCTGGGCTATATAGTGAGCTCAGGACCAGCCTGAACTACAAAGCAAGACCCTATCTCAAAAAAAAAAAAAAAAACCTGAAACAACAAGGAGTGAACTAACTTTGCTTTAACCAAAAAGAGATCCTGTCCTGGATGAATTGCTCCCATACCTGGCATTTTGTCAGATAATCAAAAACATTGAAATTTTTCTAAATCATAAAATGATTATTATGTTTTTGGTTTTGCTTTGTTTTGTGTTTGAGAATTACTCTATCTTGTTGAATCTCACTAGCTTCAAACTCCCTGGGCTCAAGCTGTCCTTCTGCCTCAGTCTCCCAACTATCTGGGATTACAATTGCATGTAATAGGCCTAGCTTTAGATTTTTACTTAATAAAATTTATTAGCGGGGCCGGAGGGTTAGCTCAGTGGTTCCGGCGCCTGCCTCGCAAGCACAAGGACCTGAGTTCGATCCCCGGCAACCACATATAATGCTGGGCATGGAGACACGCCCACCAACAATCAACACCACATACCATAGTGCCAGACGTGGTGGTTCACGCCTGTAATCCCAGCACTCGGGAGGCAGAGACAGGAGGATTGCTGAGTTCGTGGCGGCTTGCCTGGGCCACCATAGTGAGCTCAGGGCCAGCCTGAACTACAAAGTGAGACCCTGTCTCCAAAAAGCAAAAAAAAAAAAAAAATTTATTAGCAATTTCTTCCATGCCTTTGGGGTGAAATTATCATGCTTTTAGCACACTTTCAAGTTTTTACCCATCATTTGACCTGCTACTTTCATATTCATTTTGGTTTTTAAATAGAAGTGTTTGACTTACCTAGAATTTTATTTTGGCATATAGAGTAAGATACATGAAGTAAGGACTATAGTTTCCTTCTTCGCTCTTCACTCTCATAAGGACTGGCCAGTCATTCCAGATCATTCGTTGAATAACTCTTCTCTCTGCTGATTTGAAGCACCCTTTTGATGATCATTTCCCACCTAAGGTACATTTCTTTTCTCCTTGACTGTCAAGAGTCCTGGCTGTGAAAGCAACAGCATTTGGATATTGGCTAGAGAATGAAGAGGGGAGGTTGAGCCTAAACTGTGTGAGAGGGTTGTAATACTGGAAGTAACAGTTGGAGATTAAATTTGGAGAGAAGTTCTTTTTTAATAAAGTCAGCTAGAGATTGAAGAGATGGCATGGAAGAAATTCCTTCCAGGTCTTCACTTTGGCACATTTCTTCCTCTTCCACTTACCGACAAGCCACTAAGTTTGTTTTGTTTTGTTTTGTTTTTTTTTGAGACAGGGTCTCACTTTGTAGTTCAGGCTGGCCCTGAGCTCACTGTGTAGCCCAGGCAAGCCTCGAACTCAGCAATCCTCCTGTCTGCCTCCCAAGTGCTGGGATTACAGGCATGAGCCACCACGCCCAGCAAGCCACTAAATTTTTAGCTATAGCCTATATCAGAATCACCGGGAGGGCTTGTTAGTGACCAGATTCCTGGCTCAGGCAGCCTCCAGAGTAAGGTGTGGGAACTTGACCAGCCCACCATGGTCCCGGCTCCTGCTGCTGCTGCTGTTCTGGGCGTCACTCAGGGAGAATCACTGCTCTGTCCCCACCTCGATTAGTGCGTGTGCCTCTAGTGTGGTTTCTTTTTCACGTTTTCTTATCCCCACTATTGCTCACACAGATTAATTCTGTAATGGTGCAAGTGTAAGTGGGGAGAGAGAAATAAAGCCGAAAGATATTTCAAAAGAAGGATTAATTGGCCCTGGAAACTGAGTAGATGTGAGGGACAAAGGGCAGGAAGCAAAAGACATTTTCTAAACAGTGACACCAGATTTACTGTTTCACAAACACTTCTTTCATGTTAGTTCTCTGTTCAAGAATCTGAGATAAATAAATCTGAGATTTGAAGAAAATACAGCCCACAATTGATGCCCAGCCAGTGTAGTTTCTCTTGTTTTGTTGAAGTCCAATCTCATTATGACAGATGACTTTGCAAGTTACATTACCGAACACTTGAGTGGCCGAGCCAGTGACCTACTTTACGGAGTATCCAATTTAACAATTCCGGTTCAGCAAACTAATTTGGACAGCGTTTTAGGACTTGTAGGATTTAATTTGAGGTGCTGTAGGACACTTGTATAAAAGTACTGTTCATTTTTAAAGGTCAGCTTAAACCCTATTTAGAAATCCTGTTTATTGTGTATATAGCTCTTTTTTTAAAAAGTCTCATTATGGTTGCTGTAGTTATTTTTTCTTACGTTCGCTGTTTGGACAAAAAATAAAGGACCATAAAGAAGTGTTCTGTCAAATATTCATGTTTGAAGCTATACCCTTTTAATTAAGTTGAATTTTCTTCATTGATTCTCATTTTTATGTTTGTAATTATAAGTGCAGGTGAGGCCAGAGTGTGTGTTTGTACAGGTGGGTTGAAATAAACAAATGGCATCGAAGCCTGTTTATTTATTTATTTTTTTTTGAGACAGGGTCTCGCTTTGTAGTTCAGGCTGGCCCTGAGCTCACTATGGAGCCCAGGCAAGCCTGGAACTCAGCAATCCTCCTGCCTCTGCCTCCTGAGTGCTGGGATTACAGGTGTGAGCCACCACACCCGGCATTGTGGTATGAGGTGTTGATTGTTGGTGGGCGTGAGTCTCCATGCCCAGCATTATATGTGGTTACCGGGGATCGAACTCAGGACCTTGCGCTTGCGAGGCAGGCGCTGGAACCACTGAGCTAACCCTCCGGCCCCCGAAGCCTGTTTATTAACATCATTGTTTATTGCTGGATAAAAAAAGATGTGTCCAGGTTTTCTTTTCTTTTATTGAAGCCACAGCCTGTACTCTGTCATGGGGCCACACCCCAGCTGCATTTGGGTTTTTAAAGATATTTAATATGAACATTTAAGTTTATTTTTAAAAGCTGACTTCTTACATGATTTGGTTGCATATGTGTGGGTGATATTTTAAAGATGAGAGACTTGTAGCTGACTATAAAAGGATACTAGAAATTTGCATTTTAAAAAATCTTCATTGAGGAATAGTTTACATACCATAAAATTCACCCATTTGAGGTGTATAATTAAAACTTTTCAGTCAACTTACACAGTGGTATGGTCATCAGCATGGCTCAATTTTAGAACATTTCTGTCAGCCTATTTGCTGTTAATCCCTGTTTCCACTCTCTGTCCAGGAAGCTCCTTGTTTTACTCTGTCTTTGTAGATTTCCCTTTTCTACACATTCTGTGCAAATGGAGTCATACAGTATATAATGGTTTAAATTTGGCTTCCCTCACTGAGTATAACTGAGGCCACCCGTGTTGCAGTGTGTATCCGTGGTACAATATGTACCTTTTACTGTTGCTGCGTAATTCTCTTCTGGATGTGTGGACCTCTGTTCATCCATCAGTTTTTGATGCTTGTGATATATAGGTTGGTTCTGCTCTTTGGCTGTTATGAATAGCTGTTATGAATGTTCACATGCGCAGATATTTGTTTTACATTTCTCAAGACTGATAAGCAAATGAAGAATGTCTAAAAGTGAAAACTGGAAAGTTTCAATGCAAGATATTTTTAAACAGAAAGTGAAAATCTTATCTTAGGTTATATCAGATAGCAATTTTATGTTATTATACTAATTCATGATTACCTTTTAAAGCCCCTTCTAGGCTTGCAGCTCAGTGGTAATCTTGTGGTTGTAAAGGACAGTAAGACCCTCAGATAGTAGTTTCATCCAAGAAAAACTGTTCATAGTGATTATTGTTTGAACCTTACAGTACTTGCGACAGGTATCCAGAGAAAGATTATAGCATATTTGCAGATAATCGCTCTGGGAATATCACGAAAATCATCCCATTTCGTAGTGTATGCTAAGGATGAGGCAGGACCAAAAGACTTTTGTATATGATACGGATTCAAGTTTAAGAGTCACATATTCATTCCACAAATAGGCCATTCATTGAGCCAGGCACTGTGCTAGACACCGGTGAACTGAGGCTCTTCAAGAATTAACTATGTGTATGGGGGCCGGAGGGTTAGCTCAGTGGTTCCAGCGCCTGCCTCGCAAGCGCAAGGTCCTGAGTTTGATCCCTGGTAACCACATACAATGCTGGGTGTGGAGACTCATGCCCACCAGCAATCAATACCACATACCACAGTGCTGGGCCTGGTGGCTCACGCCTGTAATCCCAGCACTCGGGAGGCAGAGGCAAGGGGATTGCTGAGTTCGAGGCTTGCCTGGACTACACAGTAAGCCTAGGGCCAGCCTGAACTACAAAGCGAGACCCTGTCTCAAAAAAAAAAAAAGAATTGACTATGTGTAGGTCTGGGGATATTGCTCAGCAGTGCCACACCTGCCTGGTAAGCATAAGGTCTTGAGTTTGATTTTTGGTGCCAGAAAAAAAAAATTATGTGTAGAAGCTGAATACGAAAAAAAATAAAATGTATAATACTGGGCCATGGGAGCCCAGAAGAAGGGAATCTAACAGAGCAGGGGGAGGCAGAAGGAAAATGTCAAGCAATTTACTTATTTTTACCCATTTTATCTGCACCACAGTCCCTTGAGGCAGCTAGTGTATTTTATCCTGTTTCACAGAAGAGAAAGCTACAAAACGAAGTTACTTTGACCACAGTCACACAACGAGTAAATGGCAGATGTGGAATTTGGGCCAGACAGTCTGACTGCTGCAGAGGTGTCTCATGAGAGTGACACTCAGGCTGCGTCTTGAATGACAGTTTGCAATTAACCCTGGCAGAAGGATGATTGATAGGTCTGGGTGGTTTTTTTAGACAGAGAAATGTTGGGAATAAAGGGAAAGAAGGCACAGAGAAAAGATGACTAGAAAGAGCTGGATGCTAGGGGAAAGGTTGAGCATGCCATCCAAGAAATTTTGGTTCTGGATCTGATTTTTAAGAGTTATTCCAAACATGCCATTGCTCTTAGTATTAATTTTATCACTGTTTTGCATTGTCTCTTTTTTACTGTGTATATCACACATTTAGAGAAAAGCATAAGGGCTGAGGTGATAAAGCACCTGCCTAGAATGTATAAGGCCACACTGCACATGCATAATGTACATATGCACATAAGTAGATAGATGGTAGGTAGACAGTACATGAAATGAAACGTGAAAATTTAGAACAATGAATTATTTTAAAATAACCACCCTAAGGTCAGGAATAGTACTTTATGGTGACTTAGCAACCCCTAGAGACCTTTGCTGTCATTGTCTTTGCCCTTACACATCCAGGTCACTGCTCTTCTGATTTTCTTTTTCTTTTTATCACTCATGTACTGCTACACATCAGACTTCTGGCTAGTTTGACCACATGGAATCATATGCTATATAATCCTATGTACCTGGTCGTGATATGTGTGAGATTTCATTTTCATGCTGTATAGTATTTTATTTTATGAATATTCTATAAGTTATTCACCATTGCACTGTTAAGAATATTAGGGGTTGGGCTAGAGATTTAGCTCAGTGGTTCCAGTGCCTGCCTCACAAGTGCAAGGTCCTGAGTTTGATTCCCAGTAACCACATAACAATGCTGGGCGTGGTGACTCACACCCACCAGCAATCAATACCACAAAGCACAGTGTGGGCCGTGGTGGCTCACGCCTGTAATCCCAGCACACGGGAGGCAGAGACAGGAGGATTGCTGAGTTCAAGGCCTGCCTGGACTACTTAGTGAACTCAGGACCAGCCTGAACTATAAAGCGAAACCCTGTCTCAAAAAAAAAAAGAATATTGGGGTGGTCCCAGTTTTAATAATAGGTGGTTTTTGTGTCCTGTTTAAGGAAATCCTTTCCTGTCATCAACTATAAAAACATTTCATAATGTGTTGCTTTGTGTTGTTGATGTAGAATGGGTTTTATGTATGGTAATTTTTTTTTTTTTTGAGACTGGGTCTCACTTTATAGTTTAGGCTGGCCCTGAGCTCACTATGTAGGCCAGGCAGGCCTCGAACTCAGCAATCCTCCAGCCTCTGCCTCCTGAGTGCTGGGATGACAGGCGTGAGCCACCACGCCTGGCACTGTGGTATAGGATATTGATTGCTGGTGAGTCTCCACGCCCAGCATTGTATGTGGTTTCCAGGGATTGAACTCAGGACCTTGCACTTGGGAGGCAGGCACAGGAACCACTGGGCTAACCCTCCGGCCCTATGTATGGTAATTTTAAACTAATTTGTTAAAGCTCCTCTGTTTTCAAGGTGTTGTTGTTGTTTTTCTTTACAGGTGTGAACCACCACACCTGGGCTGCTTTCAAGGTTTTGTGCTTTGTTTTGCTTTCATGTTTTGTCCAGATTTTCTGACTGTCCTCAACAGGAAGGTGAGTCTGAATCACCTAGTTTACCATTACAGTTTCAGTTTCACTTTGACTTAAAAATGGTCTGTTCTTGTATGAGATCCTAGGTGTAATTCCCAACACACAAAATCTGATATGCCTTGTTAGAAGGTCTGAATGGTATATTTTCTAAAAAGTAAAATAAAAAGGACTGGAAAACTATATAGTATGAATTTTCTATTTTTGTATACTTTTTTAAAAAATTAAACACCAAAATGAAGCTCCTTTTTTTTTTTTTTTTTTTTTTTTGAGACAGGGTCTCGCTTTGTAGTTCAGGCTGGCTCTGAGCTCACTTTGTAGTCCAGGCAAGGCTCGAACTCAGCAATCCTTCTGTCTCTGCCTCCCGAGTGCTGGGATTACAGGCATGCGCCACCATGCCCGGCACTGTGGTATGTGGTATTGATGTCTGGTGGGCGTGAATCTCCACGCCCAGCATTGTATATGGTTACCAGGGATCGAACTCAGGACCTTGTGCTTGCGAGGCAGGCGCCGGCACCACTGAGCTAACCCTC
>PVIC010002941.1:0-72861 GCA_004025085.1 Thryonomys swinderianus
AAAAAAAAAAAAAAAAAAAAAAAAAAAAAAAAAAAAAAAAAAAAAAAAAAAAAAAAAAAAAAAAAAAAAAAAAAAAAAAAAAAAAAAAAAAAAAAAAAAAAAAAAAAAAAAAAAAAAAAAAAAAAAAAAAAAAAAAAAAAAAAAAAAAAAAAAAAAAAAAAAAAAAAAAAGATCTGAGCTCCAAGAACAAGGAAAATAGAGTTTACTTCACTCAGCAGCTAAACCATTTCTTAGTTTACTAGATTTCATCCACCTGAACCAGATGGAAATGAAATGTGGCTACTTTTACATCCAAAGAAAATTAGGCAGATAAAAGAATATACAGAAGTGGGCTTTGTAATAGTTTCTCCATTTTACTCAGAGAAATCAATAGCCAAAGATCAGTACTGACTCCTCCAGAGCTGCAAAGATAAACAGTTACAAGTCTATTACTAGAACTTGAGTCTGTATTCATTTATTTACTGAAAAATATTATTGAGCATCTAGATGACATAGCAACACGTTAACCTTGAGGCTGAACAATCACACAATCTCATAATCATAGAATCAGAACTGTGAAAAGTGACAAACAAATCACACAATCCAAAAAGACATAGAATACCAAGAGGACACAGCCTAGTGATTAAAGTCTTGTAGTTCATGTTCACTGATCCATTTACTTATCTATTCCTAGAATACTCATCTCTTTATCAAAAAAAATCATTTGAACTCCACCAAGGAAGCAGTATGAGCTCCAAAGATTGAGCAATGTACAAAAATAGTTTCTGTCCTCTTGGGGATTCTGTCTAGAGGACGAGCAACCAAGGGGGGAAAAAGAAATTATATATATGTGTTGGGTGGTGACAGGTGCCATGATGATAAACAGAACAGAAAAGGGCAACAGAGTGGTGACTTAAAGTGCAGTTTTACAAAGAATGTCTAGGAAAGCCTCTTCATTAAGATGCATTTTGAACAGAGAGAAGTAAAGGAGAAAGCTAAGCAGATAAAGAAAGTGTTCCAAGCAAGGAGAACAGCACAGGCAAAGGTCCTGCAATGAGAACAGCCACAGAATAGAGGAGGAACATTAAGAAAGCCAGTGTACTTGGAAGCCAGCCAGTTAGGGGAAGGGTAAGAATCTGGAGAGATCTTACAGGAAGTAGTTTATAAGGCCTAAAAAGGCTTAAAGAAAAGACTGAATTTGACTCTCAACTGGGCAGAAGTCAATGGAAGGTTGAAAGCATAAGAGTAAGACAATCTGCCTTAGGTTACATGAGGATCACCCACACTGCTTTGCAGAGTCAGACTGTAGGAAGGTAAAGGTAGAATGACACAGTATAAGATTTCACGTTATGTAAATTTTGAACATTTTTATCAAGTAACTCATTTGAGAAATACCAACCAAAGTTTTTTTTTTAATAACAAAATGTATTTATTTGCCTAAACTAAACTAGGAAAGAGAGCGATCACAACTGTATCCAGTACTTGTGCATCGTAAGTGGCCCTCAGGGATTGGAATAGAAGAAAATGAGGGATACATACTCTTTGCAGTCCTGTGGGGATGGAATGGTATAAGATTCAGGGATGAGTTAAAAAGAGTTGCTCAGTGTATTAGTTGATAATTTTTCTTTGAGAGAGGGTCTCAGTTTGTAGTTCAGGCTGGCCCTGAACTCACTATGTAGCCCAGCCTAGTCTTGAACTCTCAGCAATCCTCCTGCCTCTGTCTCCCAAGTGCTGAGATTACAGGTATGAGCCACCATGCCTATCCTTTATTTGATAATTTTTTAAAGTTTGAAAATTTATATGGGTGGGTTACAAAATAGGTAGACGTGAATATTAAAGTACTCACATTTTTAAAATGGTTATATCAAAATGTCCCTTGCACGATGCACCATAGGCAGTAATTACCAGTCGGTTCATACATGGTTTGTTGCAAAATAGAACTGGCTCACAAATAGGTTTTATTTTGCCCATACAGCATTTTTAAAATGTAATCACATTTTTAAAACAAAATTTAAATGTAAGATTTGGATTTTAAATTTCTCTTGGAAAACCGGATCCACAAACCCTGTGCTGTTGTTCTTGGCTGGCATTAGGGAACCCATTTCTGAGTAGAGTCTGGGGGTGGGTTACTCTCCTTTCAGTCCACCAAGTACCAGGACTCTGATTTAGGGCTCCTCCACAGCACCTGAGTTTGCACCCTGTTGACCATCAGCCTACAGTTCTCTGACAAAGAATGTTTCTATACCCAGGTGGCTGCTACCTTCCTTCAGTGTATCTAACCATGTGACAGATAGTCCAGTGATGCCAGACTTTCCAAGATTTTTAAGCCAAGTTGGAAATTTGTATTTTTATTTACTCTTCCCAGTTTTTTGTTTGTTTGTTTTGAGACAGGGTCTTGCTTTGTAGTTCAGGCTGGCCCTGAGCTCACTATGTAGACCAGGCAAGCCTGGAACTCAGCAATCCTCCTGTCTCTGCCTCCCGAGTGCTGGGATTACAAGCGTGAGCCACCACGCCCGGCACTGTGGTATGTGGTATTGATTGCTGGTGGGCATGAGTCACTGCCCAGCATTGTATGTGGTTACCGGGATCGAACTCAGGACCTTGCACTTGTGAGGCAGGTGCCGGAACCACTGAGCTAAATCTCCGGTTCTACTCTTCCCAGTTTTAAAAATTACCCTATAAGTTCATCTTCTCAGTGATCTGACAACAAACAAAACACCTCTGAACCACCAGCCTGTGTCTGCAAGCTGCTATCTTCACTGAACTTGGCTCTAATTCCAGAAATGCTGGTATAGAACTTGTTATGATTTTCCAAGGTCAAATCTAGTGTGACTCAACAGCTGGATCTCCACTATATACATGCCTCTGGACCAAGCATGTGGACAAGGTGGGACAAACTCTCGTTTTCCAGGAGTAAGCAAAGAATGGAGATCGTATTCAGCTACACTGTTCCCCAGGTGCAGTTTTGACTTTCTTTTAGCCTGGAAGGACTCCCAGAAAGTCCCAGAGTTCTCTGTTACTAGGGTTCTCTTTTAGCTTTACTACTACTATCACTACTACTATTATTATTACTACTACAACTATTATTACTATATTTTTGCTACTACTGGCTATAACCATCACTATAAGAGCTACTGGCTTTACAACACATATTATCATCATATACTAAATCATTATTTTGTGTTAAGCATATCACACATTTTCTAATATTCACAATACTTCTAGATGATAAACACCACTAAGCTCACTTTATATATGCTCAGTTATTTAACTTTATTGAGACCAGAGTTTAGGTAGCATCAAAAATGGAAAAGAAATACAAGATTATTGCAATCTTTCCTTTATACTGCTCTTCTCCAGATAGTACCTTGGCTCCCATAGAAACTTGCCATCTCATAGTCCTTTCATTTAGGAAATACTGCCCTTTGGTTAAAGTTGTCATGGAGCTGCACATGGGAGGGTGAGGTGCAGAGTCACACACACATACCAGACTCTGGGGAGGTTTCTAGAACACATCCATTTAATCAATGCAGTATAGGGTGTAATATAGCACAAGCAGTGGGAGGGTTTTGCAGTGGCTGTTGGGGATTGGTCTATGGTTGTCAGAGGAAGGTCCCAACATTGGAGAAGACTGGGCAATCTCTGGCTGTGGAGTGCCCATTAGCCCAATGCTTGCTTTGGTCTCAACTTAAGTCTACTGAGGGACAAAGGCTCTCTCTGGCTTGTGGTGCAGTTGGCTCAGCCAGACCTGGATTTCACCATCTCCTCCCCTCTGTTTAGACCCAATGATCTCTGCCAACCATATGACATTTTTATGGGTTTGGTCAGATAAGGTGACCCTAAAATTAGCCCACAAGTCCATGAATTTAACTTGAACTAGCCCATTGTGAACCCCTTCCAAATGGAGCCCCAGTGATTATTAAAGGTAACTACATCAAAGTACTATATCAATTTGGGACTGTAGGTTGACAATGGCAGCATGGGTATCTTGGAAGAGAGCTGAAGTTTGTCCAAGAGTGTGTGCAGTATTTTGAGTGAGTTGATTAACAGTGGTAGCAGTTGTGATCTGGTTGTGCAAGGTGATTGAAGCAGTGGTGGCTGCAGAGATTGTAGTAACTATGGACACAATGATGGTGATGATGGCCAAGGCCCCTACCTAAATCACGTTTTCTGTGTGGGTGAAGCATGAGGTTAAATAGGGGGTTGCTCCCCAACCAGTCTTGGTAAGGGGTGGGCACACAGGTGCTGAAAGGCAAGATTGTTGAGCTGGGAATATAGGACACATAGTACTAGTCACCACACAAGTAGGAGGTCCCAGAGACTCCAGAGAAGGAAGCACTGACCCCAAGAACAAGAAAGATGGGTCAGTGGTGTCAGTTTTTAGATCCTTAGGGCAGAGGAAGAGTCCGTTAGAGGTGAGATAGAGAAACAGATGGAGGAAGGAGAGACAGAAGTATTCCGTGAGAGTCAGGGTGGATGCCATCAATGACTACAGGGTAAATGGAGGAGTCATTGCCAAAGGGGCAAGGAAGGGAGGAATTCCAGTCGATCATGAGTAGAAGAAGGGTGTTGGGAACTAGGGCTCATACTTATGTGACCGTGGCCTGGGAGTTGGCAGTGAGCACAGCACACACGTAGACTACCAGCATTGGCCCCAGTACTGTGGGGGGAGTGCCCAGAGGTGCAAAGCACAAGCTTGGCATAGAGGTCTTTTATATCTCTCCAGGTGGTCTTATTAGGGAATCATGGTGCTGGGTGGCACTGATTTTTTTGGGCCATTCCTGAAGCAAGAGCCTCCTCATTTGGCTGACTGGCAGATGGGTGGGGGTGTGGGGCTTGACATCTTTTGTAGGGAGCCACTAATCCACAGGCTGAGCTGCTCCTAGGTGTTGTGGTCCAGGCTTGGGTGAGGTAGAGAAGGCCAGTGTCCTCCATGTGGTTCCAGTCATTCTTATGAAGTAGCTTGTGGTAGACACCCTGGAGGTACTGGCTGGGCACCAGGTGGAAGCTGGGCACCTCTCTGGGTGTGTCTTACAGGGGTTGCACATAGAGCAGCAGGGTCCTGGCTGGTCCAAGTACTGCTACTCCCAGTAGGCATAACCTTGGGAAGTAGAGGGCCAGAGGGGTTTCATGGAGCAGTAGCAGCAGAATCAAGAGCCACAGCCCCATAGTGCCAGATATTCCTTTGCTATGGCTCTGACAGCTGGAGATGAGACTCAGAAACAGTGCACAGGCAGGGTGCTTTAAGGGGTAGAGCCAGAGGAGGGCCAGTTATCCATGGGGGTGGTGGCTCCTGTGTATCAGCTGGAAGAGAAGAGGCACCGATGCCATCTTGGGATTGCACAGAGAAGTAGAGGCTATTTCCCATACTCTGAGAGGTGAGGTTGGTGAAAAGAAGGTGGAAGGGGGTTCAACATGTTAAAGAAGCCTCTGAGCTGCAGGGAGAGAAAGAGGAAATCCCTATGAAGGTGGTGGCACTCACCTGAGAGGAAGCCACCTGCTGAGCCACAGGGAGGAGGAATTCCCCACAAAAGTGGAGCATTCACTGGAGAGGCGAGGTGAAGGATTACATGAGGGCCGCATGTTTGGGCCCCAGTTGTCATCGTGGTGTGATGGGAGGGTGAGGTGCAGAGTCACACAGGAACACCAGACTCTAGGGAGGTTTCTGGAACTCTACGATTTAATGAATGCAGTGTAGGGTGTTATACAGCACAAGCGGTGGGAGGGGTTTGCAGTGGCTATTGGGGATTGGTCTATGGTTGTCAGAGGAGGGGCCTAATGTTGGGGAGGGCCTGGGCTATTTCTGGCCGTGGAGTGCTCCTTAGCTCAACTCTCGCTCGCTTTGGTCTCAACTTAGTCTACCAAGGACTAAAGCCTCTCTCCGGACTTAGGAGACTGGCATGCTGTGCAATTGGCTCAGCCAAACCTGGATTTCACCATCAGGTTAATAGATCAATTAGGTTTATTTGGTAGGCTGAATGCTATAAACTGATGAAAATTTCAGTTACATTTTTTTTCTAATAATCTTAAGATTATGATTTAATTTCTAGAAATGACTAATGACATGAATATTAGCCATTACTGTGGCTCAGTTTTTGTACTGCTTTATCACCAGAGGCTTATAATGCTCTACTAATTCATAACCTCATCTTGACCCTATGCTTTATTGGTCTTAGATATTCTGAGCTGACACAGTGCTATCTGGAACCTAACAGTGGCATCAACAGGTTTTTTTAAATTTCCCTAAAGGGCCAAATAGCAGAGACTTGTTTGGCTTTGTGGCATATATAGTGTCTGTTGAGACTTCTGTTTCATGGTAAAAGCAATCCTAGACAATAGTATGGAATGGGCATAGATATTTTCCAATAAAATTTTATTTGGAAAAACAGGAAGTAGACCATATTTGGCCTGCAACCTACAGACTGTCTACTGTTAGTTTAAACTTGGTGTCAAACCAGCTCTGCAACCCTGAAAGAAAACAAACTTTCTGAACTTCACTTTCTTTATCCGTAAATATGAGTAACCATTGCTTTCTAAACTATATAAAAAGGACATAGATTCCTTTTTTTTTTTTTTCGAGACAGGGTCTCACTTTGTAGTTCTCTGGCCCTGAGCTCACTATGTAGCCCAGGCAAGCCTCGAACTCAGCAATCCTCCTGCCTCTGCCTCCTGAGTGCTAGGATGACAGGCGTGAGCCACCACGCCCGGCGAGGATATAGATTCCTTAAGGGTAAACTAGACAGTTTACACAAATTCACTTTGTAAACTGACTGGTGGTACCATAATTGCTTAATAAGTAGCATACAAAATACTGAGGCTTTGCCAACTAATATTAGCCTTCTGGCAAACTGTTATCTTTGTTTTCCTTTCTTCTATCTTTCCACACAATTCCCTACCCATTAATCCCTATTCTTAGTCTCTCCTCTATGCACACAACCCAACATACATGCACAGGTAAGTACCATATCCCTAGAATTACATCACCACTGACTCTAGCTATGCCCTAAATATTATTACTGGCCTAATTTTCTTTTTTAAGGAATGATCCTTAGATCAATATCTTGTTCCAAAATGTCCTTGGAGCATCTTAAAAGACAGACCTAACAATTTTGGTACATTATGCCCCTATTCCTAGTCTACATTAGATTACATATAAGAGACAAATAGCTCTAAACAATTTACTTCTAGAAAACTAGGAAAAAATTGGGCTTAGGAGATGCCATATGAAGTTACATAGAGTTGAATTACAGTGGCAGTCACATTAGCATGAAAAGCAGAAAACATGCAAAAGAGAAACATTGATTCTGGACCTGCCTTCAGTTGCTCAAAGGAGGAAACTGAAAGGCATATTTCAAACATCACTTCCTCAGGGAAGCTAATCCTTGCTTGCTTTATAAATTGTATTTCTGCCTTTTATAGTACTCTAATCAAATATAAAAATTTCCCCTCTATATTCTAAGTTACATAAAACAGAAACCATATCCACTGTATGTTTTTGTACTTAATTGGAGAGCTTGACATAGAGACCCAATAATTATTTGTTGAATTAATAGTATGTGTGCCGGGCGTGGTGGCTCACGCCTGTAATCCCAGCACTCGGGAGGCAGAGACAGGAGGATTGCTGAGTTCGCGGCGGCTTGCCTGGGCACCATAGTGAGCTCAGGGCCAGCCTGAACTACAAAGCGAGACCCTGTCTCAAAAAAAAAAAAAAGTATGTGTTAAGTAAAAAGTAGTTATTATATGTATAAAATAATAAACCTTTAGTCAAGAATTGTGCATTATAAAAGCAGTTTTAAGAAAATGATAATTTCTGGAATCCTCACACTTCACAATACTGTCTTTAGATTTTACTCTCCTAATTCTATTTCTAATCTTTTGCATTGACCTGCTACTCACCTTTTGTGCCAATTCTTACATTTGAGTTAGGGAGCTGTTTGAGTGAGTCCCCCACTTGAATAAGGTTCTCCATCAACATTTCCTTCTAGGTTGTTATTTAGAGCTGGTCCTATGCTGATAGAAATTATATGCATCTCTTCTCAATTTTACATTTAGCCATTTCACTCTAATGTTTTAAAGTTCTGTTTGGGTGGGAGTATTTATACCACAAAAATGAACAAAAGCTACACAGCAGGCACTTGTCTCTTCGGAGAGCTTGTTGTTAAATATATACCTACACATCACTACTTGAAGCTATGTCTTTATGCAGCTTATTAAGTGGTACAAAGCCCGATATATAAAGACTTGAGACAATGACATTCTAATATGGAAGCACCAATTCTATATTAATTGCATCAGGTCAGGCACTTCAGAAGTCACCTTTCCTCAAGCTCATTCTGTCAAAGGGCTTCAACTTTTTGCCAGTCAAGAGCACTTTGGGCCTTTGATTTAAATTTTATTTATTTATTTATTTATTTATTTATTTATTTATTTATTTATTTATTTATTTATTTTGCTTTGGCTTTTGACCTTGGATTTCTCTTACTATTAAAGGGTTCTTGGAATTTATACATAGTTTCTTCCCTGATGAAGCTGGACATCAGGGCCTCCTCAGTTATAGTTATAAGAGAAAGGAAAGACTTCAAAAATCTCAAGGATGTGTTATTTTCATTCATGATTTGTATATTTTCATCATTTAATATAAATCTTGTAGATGCATGACCATGAGCAGAATTATTATTGGTTTTGGTTTTTGTTTTTTGAGACAGAGTCTTGCTTTGTGGTTCAGGCTGGCTCTGAGCTCACTATGTAGTCCAGGCAAGCCTCGAACTCAGCAATCCTCCTGTCTCTGCCTCCTGAGTGCTGGGATTACAGGTGTGAGCCACCACACCCAGCACTTGTGGTATGTGATATTGATTGCTGGTGGGCGTGAGTCTCCATGCCCAGCATTGTATGTGGTTACCAGGGATTGAACCCAGGACCTTGCGCTTGCGAGGCAGGTGCCGGAACCACTGAGCTAACCTTCCGGCCCAGAATTACTATTGTTAAAACATCCACATCACCAAAAATAATCAATGCAAGCCCCATTAGAATGTTCTAATGACATTATTCACATAATGAGATGAAAAATCCTGAAGTTCTTATGGAATCACAAAAGATCCATAACAGCCACCACAACCCTAAGCAAAAAGAACAAGGCTGAAGACCTCACACTACCTGATTTCAAAGTATGCTACAAACCCATGGTAATAAAAACAACATAGTATTGGCACAAAAATAGACACATAGAAAAAAAATAGGCACATCAACCAATGAAATATAATAAAAGATGGAAAGAAAAGAAAGGACACACAACTACAGCCTGAAGTAAATAAAAACATTGTTTTAAATAAATGGCGTTCATAATACTGAATATCCATATGTCAAACTTTGAAACTGTATCTTTATTTTTCACCCTGTAGAAAAATTCAAAAAGGATCAAAAGACTAGGCATAAGACCTGAAACTTTAAAACTGCTAGAAGAAAAAATAGGTAAAATGCTTGCAGCCATAGCCACAGCCAATAACTTCCTGACTATGCCTCCAATAGCACAAAAAATAATAGCAAGAATCAACAAATGAACATTCTGCAAAATAAGGAAAATAATGAACAGAATAAATAGCCTACACAATAGGAAAAAAGGTTTTCCAGTTATTCTGTAAAAGAGGATTAACATCTAGAATACAAAACAACCCAAATGCTCATCAACTCAACTGGATAAAGAAGAGGTGTTTTTTTAATAAAATGGAGTACTGCTCTGTCATAAAGAAAGCTGAGTTTGAGTCATTTATACTCAAATGGATGTACCTTAAGGACATACTCATAAATGAAATAAATAGGTCACAGATGTGCAAATATGGTATCTTTTCTCTGGTATGAAAAACAGAAAATGTAAATGAGTTCTGGAATGATAGATATTGTGAAATAGTAAATATTCAAAGGGAAATGGGGTTTGGGGTAAGTAGTGAGAAAAGAAAAAACTTGATGGTTAAAAAAAGGAAACAAAGCTTGTGTATATAGGGGCAGGGGTTGCAGGGTGGATAGGGGAAGGGGAAAAATGAGAATTAAGTCATGTTATATACTGGTACAAATTCTCAATGTGCATAATTTTGATATATATATATATATATATATAGTAACAATAAATTAAATAAGTAAAAAAAATCAAGAATACACAAAGAACTGAAAAAACACCTAAAAATCAAATAGTCTAGGCAATACATGGATAAATAGAGCACTTTTCAAAAGAAAAACAACAAAATTTCATGAAAAAATGTTCAACATCTTCAGTCATTAAGGAAATGCAAATCAAAACTATCTTGAGATTCCATTTCAGCTCAGTCAGAATGCTATCATCAGGAACACAAAACCCAAAAAATCTTGATAAGGATGTGGGAAAAAGAAAATCTATTCTGCCCATAGGAATATAAACTAGTACAGGCCCTATGGAAACCAGTACAGGGATTCCTCAAAAAAGCAAAAATTGGCCGGGTGTGGTGGCTCACACCTTTCATCCCAGCACTCGGGAGGCAGAGACAGGAGGATTGCTGAATTTGAGGCTTGCCTGGGCTACATAGTGAGCTCAGGGCCGGCCAGAACTACAAAGTGAGACCCTGTCTCAAAAAAAAAAAACAAAAATGAAAATAAAAATAAAAAAGCAAAAATTGAACTACCTTGGTATGTACTCAAACATAATAGAGGGATATCTGTATACACGTTTATTGAAGCACAATTTACAAAAACCAACCAGCCTGAGTTCCTAACAACAGAAGAATGCATAAAGAAAATATATTTATGCACAATGGAGTATTATTCAGGCATTAGGAACAATAGTGTATCATTTTCTGAAAAATAAAGGAAACTAGAGATCATGATGTTCAATGAAATAAGCTGGACTCAAAAAGAAAATTATCATGTTTTCTTTAACATAGAGTCTAAAATACAATGACATGAAAGTAGAAGGGAGACTGTTACTAGATGAGAGGAAGGAAATAAAGGGATGGAAAAAGTGATTAAATGATTAAGAGATCTTTTAAGAGACAATGCTGGTGATAAGTATATACATTAGTTATGCCACCATTTTTCTTATTAGCATTTGATTTATCTTTTTTTTTTTTTTTGAGACAGGTTCTTGCTTTATAGTTCAGGCTGGACCTGAGCTCACCTATATAACCCAGGCAAGCCTCAAACTCAGCAATCCTCCTGCCTTTGCCTCCAAGTATTGGGATTACAGGTGTGAGCCACCATGCCCAGCAATGTGGTATGTGGTACTGACTGCTGGTGGGAGTGAGTCAACACACCCAGTATTATTGTATGTGGTAGCAAAGATCGAACTCAGGACCTTGCACTTGCTAGGCAGGCATTGGAACCACTGAGCTAAATCTCTGGCCTGATTTATCTTTTTCATGCATTTACTTTTACTTGATCTATATTTTATATGTAAAATTAATTTCTTGTAGAAAGCATAAAGTTATACCTTCCTTTTTTTGGTGGGTGGCCAGAGGGTTAGCTCAGTGGTTCCAGCGCCTGCCTCGCAAGCACAAGGTCCTGAGTTCGATCCCTATATCTTTCTTTTTAATTGGAGTGTTTAGACTATTTATACTTGATGTAATTGGTTTAAATCTATCATTTATTTTCATTTTATTGGTGATTTTCTTTTTCTAACTTTTGTATTGTTGTAATTTCATTTTAGCTCTACTATTCATTTCTAAGTCAGTATTTCTTTTGTGGTTGAGCATATCATCTCTTTTGGTAGCATTCCATGTGCATTTGTAAACAATGTGTACTCTTATTCAACTATTTGATCTTCAACAAAGGGCCTATGAATGACTCAAATTTATCTTTATGGCAGAGTAGTACTCCATTGAGTATAAATATCAATTTTCTTTATTCATATTTTCTAACATTTATCTTCTCCAGTGATCTGCAATCCTTTGTATATCCATATTTCCATCAGGTCATTTCCTTTTGTCTGAAGAACTTCCTTTAATGTCTTTTATAGCATGAGCAGCTCATTATGCATTACTTCAATTTAATCTGAAAAAGTCTCATTTCTTTGAAGGATATTTTTGCAAGTTATAGAATTCTGGGTTGACAATATTTTACTTTCAGAACACTTAAAATGCCATTCCTATGATTTTTTTGATCACATAGTTTCTAAAAAGAATTCTATTGATTCTTTGTTCCTCAGTAGACAATGGTTCCTTTCCTCAGCTTCTTTCACCACCAAATTTTAGATATTTGCTTATGATAGATCTTGTTTTAGTTTTCTTGATGTTTATTGGGTTTTGTGTTCATTTGGTTTCTTCAGTTTTGTTGACTTTCTTGGATCTGCATATGTAGTATTCATTACATTTAGAAAACTTTCAAACTATTTTCAAACAGTTGTCTTCCTCCTGCTTGCTCACTGGGAATCCACTTATACATATGTTAAGCTACTTAATATTATCCCAAATTACTGGCTATTTGTATTGTCTTCAATGTGTCATTTTTCTTCTGGACTTTATTTGCTATGTTTTGAAGGTCACTGATACTCTAATCTTTAGTGTATAATCTGTAAGTATCTTCAGCAATGAAATTTCTATTTCACAAAGTATAATTTTCAGCTCTAGAAGGTACATTTGGTTCTTTTCATATCTTGTATCTCCTTTCCACTGTATTTACATTGCTTTTAAATCAATGAATGTATTAAGCATATTTAGAATAGATGTTTGGCATTCTTAATCATTATTTTATCATTCTACACTATATATTATATATACTGTGTATCACATATTAAATAATTTTTATATATACACAATTGATTATGTTATATTGGTAAGAATGTCACTTTTCATATTCCTTTAAAGAGTATTAGATTTTTTGTTTTGTTTTGTTTTGTTTGAGACAGGGTCTCGCTTTGTAGTTCATATTTTTGCAAGTTATAGAATTCTGAGCTCACTATATTGCAAGTTATAGAGCTCTGAGCTCACTATAGCCCAGGCAAGCCTCAAACTCAGCAATCCACCTGTCTCTGCCTCCTGAGTGCTGGGATTACAGGCGTGAGCCACCACGCCCAGCTACAATGTATTAGATTTTGATCTAAAAATCAAATTACTTGGGCTGGAGGGTTAGCTCAGTGGTTCCCGTGCCTGCCTCACAAGCGCAAGGTCCTGAGTTTGATCCCCAGTAACCACATACAATGCTGAGCGTGGAGACTCATGCCCACCAGCAATCAATACCACATACCACAGTGCCAGGCGTGGTAGCTCATGTCTGTCATCCCAGCACTCAGGAGGCAGAGGCAGGAGGATTGCTGAGTTTGAGGCTTGCCTGGGCTACATAGTGAGCTCAGAGCCAGACTGAACTACAAAGTGAGACGCTGTCTCAAAAAAAAAAAAAAATCAAATTACTTCAGCTAAGGATTTCTTCAGGGGTTTTGGTGCTTGCCTCCCAAACACATGGTCCTGAGTTTGACCCCTGCTACAAAAAAAAAGCCCTTAAATCATTTGTGAATCAGTTTAAACTTTAGTATACTCGTTTTTATTCCTTTTTAGAGTAAGCCCATGAGCACTGTTACTCTAAATGTAATGTGGTCTCACTATTAAGGTATACCTTTCTAGGAGTGTCTATGAAAATTCTTTCTAGGAGATGCTGCATATATGTATGTAATGAGGACTCATCATTCAGGCTGCTGCGAACATTTCCATCCCTGCATAATAAGCATGGGGAATTATTTGGCTGATAGTTTCCTTTATCAGTTCCCTTATGTTACTACATAACTAAGTGTCTGAGGTTGGGTCACTTTATAACAAGGTTCCCTTAGATCCAATTTTTAGAGGTTCAAGAGGACGGCACTAAAATCAACCCAGCTCTTGCAAGAACCTCGAGGAGGATGATCTCACAAAGGCAGGACCACATGCAGGTTTGAGAGATCCTGTTATGAGACAGGAAGCCAAATAGTATGTGGGGGCTAATGTCCCATGAGAACTTCATTGGGGCCATCTGAGGTCACTCCTCCCAGAGTCCAAAGTGCCTCCTACTGGTCTTACCTTGTAATAGTCCCAACACTTCAATCTTTCCGCAGATAAACAACAGACAAACAATAGTGCTGCTTATGATGACTTACTCCTCAGAAATTTTTATTTTCCACCTGATGGGGTGTTACTCCATACATGTGCAAACTGTAATTCAGCCAAGATTTAAGTACATCTCTATTGAGTTTTCTTAGCGCTCTTTTCTCTATATAGTTCCCTCCTCTCCATTTTTCTACCCCCACACATTCCAGCTGTCTTGGTTTTTCTAGTCTTAACTCAGGATTTGGGGGGAAGTTCTACATTTCTACATGATAGGAATCTGCTGCATGCAGGCTTTCCTCCCTTATAAGCCTTACTGCATTTGTCTTTTGATCTTTACAACAAAAAGCCCGTGGAGTTACAGGGCTTATTTTGCTTCCCCATTTTGGGGCGTCACTACTCTATAATGTTATGGTCGGATGTTAGAAACTGGTTTCTCCCCCTTTATCTTTTATGTAGTTTTCTAGTTTTTATGGCAAACAGGTAGTTTCAAGCTTTGTTACTCCCTCATTATCAGAAGCAGAAGACTGCCCTACTTTTTTAATGAATTCTATTAACATTTGGAAACAAGTCAAACAATTACTACAAACTTTTGGTATAAGACAACAGAGATTTATTAGCTTACAGCTCAAAAGTTTTTGTGGCTCGGAAGCCCTGTACAGGTCCCACCTGGGGGAAGACAGGGAGTTGGCAGTGTTCCGTGCCTTCCTGGAGACCCCAGGAGAGGTCCTGTTCCTTTGCCCGCTACAGCTTCTAGAGCCCCTCTTCCTCCACATGCCAACTCAGAAATGTCACCTTGTGCTGGTCTATGTCCTTATGTTTCATTCTGTCTCACCCCTTTGTTCTTCATCACATCTTCTGACTCTCTGGCCTCCACTTTCCATCAATGAAGCCCTTTGTGTTTACAAAGGTCCATACAAATAATCCAAGTTAATCTTCCTATATCAAATTCAGCTGGTTAGGAGTCTTAGTTCATCTGCAACTTTAATTTTTCTTTAACATGCAATCTAACATATGCACAATTCTGAGGATTAGGATGGGACATATTTGGAGGTCTGTCTACTTATCACAAAAGTCAAATAAACAACCTATCTTCATATCTTCCAATTTTGACATTGAATTTATTTAAATCTCAAATCTCAAAAGGGTAACTTTAAAACCATGCTATTTGAAGTTTTAATTCTTTAATTTTAAATTTTAAGAATATGTTGGCAGCTGAATGTGGTGGTACATGCCTGTAACCCCAGCACACAGGAGGTTGAGGCAGGGGTATCACTGCAAGTATAAGTCCAGCCTGGACTATACAGTAAGTTCAAGGTCATTCTGAACTACAGAGCAAGACCCCATGTATATATGTGTGTGTGGTGTGTGTGTGTGTGTGTGTCTGTGACTTTATCACAGCATAAAAATTAAGTTTTAATTTTACTTTTTGTGAACTGAAAGAGATGTAAAGACAAAATTTCCATATTGTTTATTCATAAGTTATGTTAAATAAATAGATATTCATAAAGTCACTATAGTCCCTCTCACGTGTAGCAACAACAGGTTTTGCTATAAAACCATGCACTTAAATCAATGCATTTTTTTCATGGTATATGATCCTTGTGTTTCGTATTGCACGTGTTATGTGTGCCAACATCTGATTTCTTAATCTTAGATATATATATTCATAGCTGAGAATATCATCCGAGAAAGATGCTACAAGGTCATACTGAGTCTTATAAAGAGAGTTAGGAAAAGCCAGTAAGACTAAGATCCTGTTACTTAAAAAGCCAGTAAGACTAAGATCCTGTTTTGCAATATTACAGATTGCAAGAGTTTGCAAAGTAAAAAACAAGTCTTCATATGAGGAGAAATTGGTAGGGTCTCTCAGCCAAAAGTCAAGAGTGCTCACTGCCTTTGATTTTTCTCATCTTGGTCTTGTCATTTTGCAACTTTCTTGAACATGCTCCTTTGTAGTTGGCTCAATTTTCTTCTTAAGCTAACTGTACATTTCTGAAAAGGTAGGCATCAACACTTTTACTTCTTCTTACCCATTGTTCCTCAGTGGAACTTGTTTATGACCATACCTGGTCATAGTAAGTGTTGATGAATCATTCCATAAGCTAATAAATGTCTCCCACTCCTGAAGGTGGTGCCATCGTCCAGGAAATTCTTGGCACCTTTCATGTGAATGTATGGCGTTTTCAAAAGCACTTCTGTAATATATTCTTTCAGATTTTGTGTAATGTTAGGGGCAGACATTAATGAATATAGCAAATATAAATGATATTTATGGGTATGAGTGCAAGCAAAGGAAGTCCCTTGAAAATCTCTCCAGAACATGGAACATTCTGCAAAACCAGTCAGTGAAAAATTCCTTCAAACTCCTTCTATTTGAAATGTGATGTTGTCACCCTGTCACTTTGACACCATAGTGACAAACCATCAGAACTCCCCTTGGCTACAAGTTAGGAACTTCTGCATTAATGGGAGAACCAGCTTAATATGCTCCCTGTTTGGGTATGTTGATATTTTCTACACTTCTTACTTCCCATTGCAGACCAGTTCTCACTGGCCTCCATCTTTCCTCACTTGTATTCTCTTCTTTGCTGTAAGTTGCCACATCAGAATGTACCCCATCTATTTAGCTTCATGATTGCTTCATATGATTTCTTCGGTCACTAATCATCATTGTAAACTGATTTTTGAGTGCTCACGTGTGAGTTTACATAGTAAACAACCATCTTAGAAACAAGACAAGCAACTATGACATCTTTTGCAAAGTAAAATATGTAGAATTAATGTAGAAAATTTGGACCTTAGATTTCCTAGAGAGCATAGTAATTTTAAAAACTGGCCACTTTTTACATATACAACTATCTAGAGTTTTGCATTAGCTTGAAAAATTGGAAAATTTGGCAACAGACAGGCATCACTCTTGTGCCACAGCAACAGAATGAAATATTGTCTGTACTCTCCAATGCAGCCATACCTTCCTCCTAACTTCCTCTTCACTTGGTTGATTCATTTAAGAGCCCTGGATCAGATGAAGGCACTAGGGAAGGCAAGTATTACAGAAAAGCCCAACAGCATTTTTGACACCTCCACAGCATCTAGGAAAGTAGAGTCAATGAATATTTATTAAGTATCAAGTATGTGCTAAATGATCACTGCTATCAAAGAGCTCACATTCCAGAAGGAAAAACAGGTAAGGAAACAAGCAGCCCTAGCACAGTAAGATGGCATACCAGGACCCAGGTAAGAAGCAGCTTGTTTAAAACCAGCATTCTCCTAGGCAGGCACCAAGAGGGCAAGAAATACAATCTCAGACATGGGAATCTGTATACAGGATGAAACTCAAAAACTAGAGGAGACTGTCTGCAAGACAGGAATAAAGAAGACTTCAGTGTTCCATACCTCAACTTCCTCATCTACAAATGTGGGTATTAAAATGCCTCTAATTAGATTGCTGTGAAAATAATTTTGTGTATTTTAAATGAGTTGATGTTAAGCCCTTAGAAAGTATTGGGGTATATCAAATGGCTTACGGTGCTAGGTAATCATTATGATTACAGTGATATGTTTAAGGTAGAGCTCCAAGGTAGGAAGGTGGGAACCTGGCTGTGGTGGTGATTAATGAGGAAGCGGGAATGCAGAACAGCAAGCCAGACCAGGCAAAGAGACCACATCTACCAGGATGTAGTCTGGACTTCTACTGTGCCAAGAATACTTCTGCCTTTCTGCACAATTGGCTTCTTTGAAAGCAGGGAAAGCACCTCTTGTTTGATGTTTCTTAGCACCTGTTTCAAAATTTTGACTCAGTAGATATCAATAAATGTTTATTAAAGAATTAAAGATGGAAACCAATGAGGAAGTGTCCAGCCAGGGGACTGAACAGATCTATGGGCAAACAACACATGGCATATACTTAAACAATTCATGTACTCATGGCTTGTGGTGGTGATGATATCCACCAGGCCACTGTATAGCCATTTACAAAATTGGTTTCTTTCTTAAGAAATTTCTACACTACCAATCTACCCCCTCCAATTTGGGTTTGTTCAAGAAGAGGCTTATTATTTAAATATGAATAATTTTATTCTATGGCAAAGGTAACAAATCATTTATGGGAGAAAAGAACAGCAATTTTTGTCTCCTCCTCTGTCTTTTTTGTCCCATCCATAAATGGCAAAGAGGAGAGGTAGAGCCATCATGTTGCCAAAGGGGACAGCACAACCCTTTTGGACCAGTCTGCTGCTCCAGAGCCTGTACTGTTGTTGAAAGGCTATTCTGCTTAAGAAAAATATTTTGCCCAACATCACTGCAACTATTGTCCAATACATGCTGCCCCATGGCATGACTTTTTTCCCTCTTTTTGATATTGCCAACTTACCCCTCTAGAGCTAACAGCGTTTATTGAACGTGACAACAGGGATATAGAAATCCCAAAAGCTATGGCCTGGGCTCTGAGCACAGTCCCTTAGTGTGTTTTCCTGAAAAACCTTACACATACAATAACTTTATGCCAGGGCCTGACTTTCTCTCAGTTCCCAAAGTCCCTCTGCTATGAGAGAAGAAGGAATTTGGAAAGAATTTTCCTAACCAAGAAACTTTCCAAGAAAAAGTGACAATATTTTCTACTTCCTGTATTGGCTTGAACTGAATAACACCTCTCATCAATTCTCTGCCTGATTAGGGCAGTTTATAAACAGATGAGATTGGCGGCTGCTTTATCATTAGGGTTCAAGAGTACTTGAAATGTTCCCTAAGACCACTTCTCCTACTTAAACTGCAGGTTCTAAGGTATCAGTTCTCAAACTTCAGCACTTATCAGATTTGGGGGGGGCTTATTAAAATAAAATTAAGGTATTTAAGTAATACCTTAACCTGAGTTTCCAATTATATAGGTCTGTGGTACAAGCCATATAAAAATTTACACTCATAGTAAATTCCTATCTCACACTGATATTGTTACCTTAGGGACTACACTTTGAGAATTGTTACCCTCCTAAAGTATCTACTCAAGGCCAGAAAAACTAATCACAGCACCAGAGGAAAAAATATACACCATGTGAAACAACATAAGGATTTCAAATGAGATCTTCAAAATGCAAAGACATATAGCTGTATGATTAGTATTCACCTATATATTAGTCAGTGTGAGGAAACTACCTAAAGCTGAAGAAAGAACAACCTGAAATTACTAGAGGTGGCTGGGGATTTAGCTAGGTGGTTCCCACAAATGCCTTGTAAGCACAAGGTCCCTAGTTCAATCCCCTGGTCACCACATACCACAATGCTGGGTGTGGTGGCTCACACCCACCAGCCATTAGTACCACATACCACAGTGTTGGGCGTGGTGGCTCAGGCTGCAATCCCAGCACTCCGGAGGCAGAAACAGGAGGATTGCTATGAATTCGAGGCTTGCCGGAGCTCCATAGTGAGTTCAGGGCCAGCCTGAACTACAAAGTGAGATCCTGTCTCAAAACAAAACAAAACAAAACAAAACAAAACAAAACAAAACAAAACAAAACAAAACACTATCAGAGGCAAATGTCCTCACATAAGAACGGGAATAGTGCATTTTTCTACAAGTGAAGGTGGGAAATCTCATGATACAAAGGACACTAGGTAAAGCACATGGAAGGGATTGTTATGAGCCTAGTGGAGAATAACTTACTACCTCTACACTGAATAATGCTCCAGTCCTACCTATCCAATCTGAAGAGGAGAAGAAAAATGACTCAACTGTTTCCTACCACTGAACTGCAACCCAAAGCAAAGTTTAATAATACTTATAGGAATATACAAATATCTTGTATTCAATGAGGTAAAGTCCACAGTGTCTACCATCCAATAAAAAATTAGAAAGGCTAGGGCCAGAGATTTAGCTCAGTGGTTCCAGCGCCTGTCTTGCAAGCGCCAGGTCCTGAGTTCGATGCCGGTAACCACATACAATGCTGGGCGTGGTGACTCACGCCTACCAGCAATCAATACCACATGCCACAGTGCTGGGTGTGGTGGCTCAGGCCTGTAATCCCAGCACTCGGGAGGCAGAGGCAGGAGGACTGCTGAGTTCCAAGCTTGCCTGGGCTACATAGTGAGCTCAGGGCCAGCCTGAACTATAAAGTAAGACCCTGTCTAAAAAAAAAAAGATACCAAGTAAAACTATTAACTTATGCAACAGAAAGAACACTGGAAATAGTAACTAAAGGAATAACGATTTTTTTTTTTTGGTGCTGGGGATTTAACCCAGGGCCTCTTAGCTGCTAGGCAAGTTCTCTACCACCGAGCTACAACCTTACATCAGATTTTTAAAATTATTAGTTAAAAACTTGAAACTTGTGATACAGGTTTCTCTGGGTAGCTGGAGAGATGAACTCCTCACTTACACTAATCAAAATAAAGGAAAACACAAAGGGCTGGGAAAGACAGATAAAATGAAGCCAGGATGGTTTTGCCCTCAAAATGAAATTTTAAAAATACTATTTCAGAAGAGTCTTGAGGGACATAACAAGGGCTATGTTTAATGAGGTACTGCAGTAAATATGTAGTTGGGTTTTAGAATTAAATTTTCTTTTAAGGAGCTGCTCACCTTCTGTACATGACATATTCTTAAATACATTGATAATACTTGTAGATTATTATATAAAAGATTGTCAAGAAATGAATGTTGGAAAGTAAACTAAAACTGCAGAAATAATAAGTACTATTTCACTTAAACCTCTCAACAAACATATGAGGTAGTTACTGTTATTATAACCATTTTACAGAGAGGGAAACTAAAGCATGAAGAAGTAAAGGGACTGACCTCAAGTTAGACAGGTACTAAGTAGCAAGACTGGGATTATCAGGAAAGTTCGTGGTCATACACTGGGTGTTCTTAATATTTATGCTGTATTACGAAGACACGAATCTTGAAAATGGGAGACAGAAAATATATTTTTTTAAATTAGATCAGTCTAGAGAATCTAATAACCAAATAATGTGAGCTCAATATAGCAAGAACTGTGGAGACAAATCCTAAAAACTCTGTTGCAAAAAAATGTTACAAGGATGACAATGAGACCACGAGACATATCTCAGTATCAACAGAGAATGCTGGATGATACAGGAAGACCTCCAAAATTCTAAAAGCCCAACTGAAAATTCTGTATTTCCAAGCTCTTAATTAGGCATGAAGGTAGAATAAAATCATTTGCAGATCTGAAAGTTTTCAAAAAGTATACTCCCCACACATTCATTCCCAGGAACTCTCCAGAAGATGCACTACAGCAAGACAAGAGAGTACATAAGATGTTGGGAGCCAGGGCTCCTACACAGGAATATGCCCCAAGAATTCAGAAGATAAATGGGAAGAGAGCCTGCAGGAAGGCACAATCAGGACATAGGGCACCAGGAAGAGACTTCACGAAAATTTTACATTTCTTTGTATGGACACACCAAGGGGAGATCAGCAGTTTATTAGAACATTTGGTGAAAAACTAATGATAGTACACTGAAAACTTGGCTAACGCAATAGGAAAATAATTGACTTCAAGAAAATAGCCGCACAAGAAATATCCTCATTGGTGTATGACACTAACCAATATTAAACAGGGGGCACTGATTTAACTCAAAATTCTGCCAAGTTCACCAGGTGTGGTGGCTCACGCCTGTAATCCCAGCACTCGGGAGGCAGAGACAGGAGGATTGCTGACTTCGAGGCTTGCCTGGGCTACATAGCGAGCTCAGGGCTAGCCTGAACTGCAGTGAGACCCTGTCTCAAAAAAAAAAAAAAAATTCTGTCAAGTTCTATGAAGAAAGAAATTTTTGCCTGATATTTTCATTGCTTTTTTTCCTGGCAATTAGCTGTGCCTGGTTCATATTGAGCATTCAACTAATATTTATTCATTCTATGGATGGAAACAGGGAAGATTTATAAATGTGTATAGGATGAAGGTGAGAAAAAGCTTATGAGAATGACATCCTCTTCTTTCATTGTCTGCACTAAGAACAAAAACATGAGATATGTAGGGGTAATAAGGATATTTTAAAAAATGAAGGCAAAGACTAGAGAGATCATTCAAAAACTACTAAACTGTTGCCACTGGGGAGGGAGTAAATGGAAATGGGAAATAACAAAACTGCTGCTTTTTATTATAAACTTTGTAAACTATTTTCTTAAAATAATGGCATGTATAGCTTAGGGAAAAATTAAAAGTCCATAAAAATAATTATTAATCACCCCCAAGATGCTTGGTAATTATCAGACTGACCTGACCTCCCAAACCAATGCAAAACTATCTTTTCTTCAATTTTCCAAAATACTATTATCACAGGAATATGGCAAATCCAGAAAATATGAAGAAATAACCCAGAACATCATGCAAAGTGGTGGATCACTTTAAATATTTTGGTTCAGCTGAGTAATTTTTGTATAAGTATTTTTTTCAGCAACTGTCTGCATACGTAGCCTGTTAGTATTCAGAATTCATCTGTGAAAGTGTCAAAACAAGAGGAAAAGCGAATTTGCTGAAAAATAAAGTCAACCTCTCAGTTCTCAAAGAATAGCATTTTGGCTGAGCGTGGTGGTTCATACCTGTAATCCCAGCACTTGGGAGGCAGAGGCAGAAGGATTGCTGAGTTCTAGCCTAGCCTGGGTTACATAGTGAGCTCAGGGCCAGTCTAAACTACAAAATGAGACCCTGTCTCAAAAAACTTAAAAAAAGAATAGCATTTTGCTATGCACATTCTACTGGGAAAAAAAAATCAATGACATCATTTTGATGTAAAAGAGAAAGTGAAATAAACGTGTCATTTCTTTCAACAAGCAGCAGCACACAGTACACACATTAAGACCCCATATGTTGGAAAAAAAAAGTCTAGATTCAGTTCCCAATTCTACCACTTTCAGATCATAGGACAGACAGAATACAATATTCTAAATGCAAACAAAAATAACTGCAACTGTTTGAGTATTTCCATGAGTAGAACCTGTTCAATGGTGAGCAAATGACCTAGCATACAGTGAATATTCAGTAGGTGTAACTATTCACTTGTAATTACTGTGATTTAAAAACTACATAGGAGATGAAACAATCACCAAGGAGGATAAAGAAACAGCTGTAACAAAGCCAAACACAAAGTGTCATCAGTGTGAGCAGGAGGATGAAAGGGAAGCCTCTCTGGTACTTGGCACTCAGTGTTTGTTGACGAGTGAATTATGGATGGACTTGAAAGGTCAAAGTAACGGAGTTTTGGAGTGGCTGTCGTGACATCATGAACTTTCAAAGTGAGAAATGAGTATGAGGTGAGGATCATCGCTATTTAGAAGGATTCAGCTGGTACAGACTGTCAAGATGAACGTGTGGCAGGAAACTAAAAGCACGTGTCTTGGCCTGGCAGGCAACCTCTTAAAAAATCCATGAATTAACTAGGTATTGAAATAATGTCTTCCAGATCCCTGACAGTATAGCAGCTACTTTCTTCTGGAAAAAAAGCTTGTGAGGGGGCAGTGAAGAGCTCAGACATGCCACACACATGTTGTGATGGAGAATCCTGCGGGGCCTTCCAATTTACGTGGAGAAATTACTGTTATTCTAGAGACAGGGATGAGGAGGAACAAGATCAGCTCCTCTGGGGGTATGTTAACATTCTAGAAAAAAAAAAAGAGATTAGTCCAAGGCCTGCACCATTTATTCGTTTTTATGGAGGGCAGTTAATAGGTCTGCCAATTAGTAATTGGGAAAAAGCCGAAAAGACGACATTAGAATTAGAATGGTAGCAACTAGATGAGCTATCTGCATGAAGGCTCAAGACACAAGAAGAGAAGCAGTGAAAACAGAAACACAGAAGCTGAAAAGGGAGCAACCACTGGGCTACACCAGTGGGTAGAGCTGGTGTCTGAGTTCTGAGGTGGCTCCTGCAGCCGGGACTCTGCCTGCTGCGGAATGGACCTGCCCAGCTGGTGCCAGTGGCTAGCAGGTGTCAACAGCTATGTCTGCTAATGTGAGAGCAATTGCAAACTGGACTCCTTAACAAACTGCTACCACAAAATGTTACTGCCAATGTAAGAAAGGAAACATGGTGAGGCTGGCAGACTACAGCAGGCCAGGAGGAGCAAGAATCTGCCTTATTTCTGCCATGCTGCCTCCCTCTAATGCCCCTGAGGCAGGGATAAGCTGTGGAGTCAACTCTGAGCCTCACAAAATAATGAATAAAGGGGTGAGCTCCAAGCTGAAGGATGATTTGTTTTTCTGGTACAATGCTCATGAGATATCCTAATGGCCTACCTGTTTTCTTACAAGTTCTATGAAATAGAACATCTTCACTGTATTAGAAAACAACTGTGGATCGTTTCTAGGGCGTTTGGTGAAGATCAAGTGTAGAAAGCAATTCTGGGTGGGACAGGAAAGTACCTCAGTAATGACCACTTGCCTAGCATGTACAGGGCCCTGTGTTCAATACTCAGCTCTGCAAAAAGAAAACAGGACACACACACACACACACACACACACACAGAAAAAGAAAGAGAGTCTTGTTTTAAAGAATTTCACAAACCAACTGTGTCTTCACCACAGACTTTTCAGTGGCTCCTGTGCAGCCAGTGAACATGGTCCAGTACAAATGAAGACAGAAGAACTCACCTCCGGACTGGAGCCGAGACGCAGCTTTGGTGTTCAGAATCCAAGGCCCTACTCCTGGCACACCAGCAGTCCTCTTGGGGCCTAAATTTTCTCACTGGACCCCACATGAGCCTACTTTTGTGGAGAAGCTGACATGTTTCTTCTCATCGCTCCCCAGCCACCTCACATACAGAAATCTTACAAATTAGAGACATTTTAAAGTCAGTTAGTGAGAGGGAAATCAGAGGGTGTCAAAACTGCTTCAAGTGAGAGGAATTTGAAGCCTATGCTAACATTTTTGTCTACTCAGCATTGGAGAGCTGCTCCAGATTGGAAGAGCACAATGACCAGAGGAAGCCATTGCTGACCATTCAAAGGCCAGGGTGAACACACAATGATGCATGGCTGATTGCTAGGCTCGCACCCAGTCAGCACATGGGCACTGAGATCCACTTATCTGTGGCTTGTGACTTCTCTAGGTAGAAGGCAAGAGCTATTTACCCTGTCATTTACTCATTATCTCCCCTTTCTTTCTTTATTGTGCCGAGATTTGTGTACAACATCCAGCAGGATGACTAAAGTGGCAAAGAAAATACTGAGTCCAACTATAACTCTGAGCAACCAGATGTCCCACATGCAGCTGATGGGAATACGCACTGGACACCCTGCTCAAGAAAGGCCTGATAATATCCACCAAAACAGGAGGCATGTGGTGTCCTACGCCTGGAGATTCCACTTCCTCCTGTACACGTCCTATATGAATTCCCTAGTAAAAACAACTTAACGCTCTTAGGAGAACAGTTAGTCTAGGGAGTGAGGTGGGAGCAGGTGGGAAACTAGGGTGCTAGTAATGTTTGTCTTCATCTGGATGCTGTTTCTACAAGGAAAGCAATTGATAAACATTCACCAAAATTGAGCAGGGCATTGTGACACGAGCCTGTAACCCTGACCACTAAGGCAGGAGGATCACAAGTTCAAGGCCAGCCTGGGGAAGTTAGTGAGACCCTGTCTCAAAATGAAAACTAAATAAGAGAACAGAAATATATCTCAGTGACAGAGGACCCCTGTGTAGGACTTAGAAGACATTTACATAAATGTATCAAGTTATGTGACTTGATAAATATACAGTAGTTCAAAAAAAGTCAAACATGACTCCATTCTGATTCTGAGCATTTGCCAAAAGAAGTGAAAGCACCAACTCAAGGAGCTATTTGTACATGCATGCTCATGCCAACATTGTTTAGAGTAGAGAGATATGGAAGTAATGCAAACGTTCGTTGTTGGGTGAGTGAATGGATAAACATGTAGTATATACATATACAGAGTATTCTTCAGCCTAAAGAAGGAAAGAAGTTTCAACATACTCCACAACATAGATGAATTATGAAGTCATTATGCTAGCTGAAAAAAGACAGTTTCGCAGAAAGGACAAATGCTGTACGATCCCACTTACATGAGGAGCTTAGAGCAAGCATCCTCCTAGAGACAGAAAATAGAAAGATGGTTTCCAGGGATAAGAAGGTAGAAAAAGTAATTCAGTATATAACAGACACAGTTTTACTTTTGCAAGACGAAAAGAGTCTGGTCGGTAGATGCAGAGACAGTTACAGGCAATTAGAATGTACTTAGTACTAAAGAACTATATACTTGAAAAACTGAGGTGGTAAATTTCAGCTCATATGTAATATGAATTGGAAGTTTAATTTATAACTTTACAAATGCTAATTTGACTCTATTATATACCCTGCAAGTAAGTGCATGCTAAAACAGTTAATGATTTACTCTGCAAAACATGCTACAAATTCACCCCCTTACCTTTTTGGCCTCCACTACCTCTTTAATCCTCTTGTGCACATAAAGTGAAAAGTACTAAGCTTGATGCCACATTCACCCCATGATGATGCATAACACCACTTTGCATAAACTGAACAAAATGCTTTGACAGCCTTACTTCCAGTTAGACCCCCGACTTCATTAGATAAAGGCAGATCAGGGAGCCTGCTGCTCTCCTGTCAAATTGGGGAAGTAAAAGGAGAAAAAAAAAAAAAATACAGCCAAAAACAGAAAACAAAAATTCAAAAATTTTGATACCACATTCAAGATGTGAGATGTTCTCATGTACCTTCAGTTTCTCTAGCTATCTTGAGAAGCAAATTCAGTTTTCAAGTTAGTTATGTGCATCTATTGTTCCTACAAGAAAACACATTAGATTGCATAGATCTGACTTATTCATATATGTTAAAAATAATTTCACTTTTTGACTTGAAAACAGTTTATTTAATTTATACAAATAACTACTAAATACAAAAAGTAGATTAAAACAAAATAGTTATTTTTTTCTGGCAGAGTTTAAATGCACGTAATGGATAATTCCGAAGAAAATGCATTTTTCCCCACAGCGTTCAGGACTAAAATTTCTACTGAAATCTTTGCTTCTAAATCAGTAATATATTCGGTAGTGTCAGATGGGTAATGACTAAATACGTTCTGCATATGAACTGAAAAAAGTTACAGTCTACACACATACAAATGTGAAGCACTTAAAATGTGAATTTAACTGATAATAAAAAGAAAATGTCCATTTCAGAGTATAGTGTTAAAAACATTTCAGTAATAAAATCATAAGACCACATAAAAATAAGCTTTAACATATGCATGAAGCAGTTTTGTAAAAACTGCTAAGTGCACAAGTAATAAATAATTTGCAAAGTTGTGTATAAACAATTCCTAATGTTCGGCATCGTTGTAAACATCAGCACATGTGTAAAATGCAGCAAAGTCTGACATTACATTTTGTTTTGCCAAATTGAATTCCTATTATCCAAAGACAGACCAGTGGAGTATGCAGCCAATGTTTTGGCAAGTTGGGTCTTTAAAATGAAGAGTAACAGTGCAAGTAAGGAATGCAAAGAATTCCTAGTGCAATAAAGAAGAGAAGCACAGGCAATATTGCTGATTAAAAATTCACCACCTCCTGGAGATTCCCGTGGGGAGTGTCTAGGAGACTTGTGAAAGATATGCAAAGCCACTGTCTTAATGCCCAGATCTCTTTTAGGATTTCTCTGTGTTCCTCCAGTCCCCTACCTTTGCAACAGTCTCTGTCCACCATCAGTCTCTGCAGAGTGAACAGTTCGTGAAATGCCCAGGTCACAGTCATTGAGCGAGGTTAGGGTGGTTTTGGTGTCTCCCCAGCACATGGCTGGGTATGGTGTCTGCCTTGGTAAAGCAGCCATCTAGGGAGGGAGACGGATGGATTCTGTTCTGACAACCAGTCAGACCAGCATTAGGTCCCAGCTGGACAATGACAACATTAAATCCTCCTTCTTAATTCCACAAAAATGTCAACAGTCAGTTTTCAATTTATCTAGGGAATTATCAATTTTGGTCAAAGTCTTTTTGATGCGCAGTGCTGTGAGTCTTGCAGATGGATTCTGATACCAGCATTCTTTCATCAGTTTGGCCAGAGAAGTTAATGTCTGAGGAGACAAAGAACAAACATCACAAAGACAAACTGACTTTGTAAGTGGCCCTGGAAGGTGGGCAGATGTTAGGTTAACTCTTATGGAGGTAGAAATTGATTGCCATCTTCTTTACACAAAGAGTCAAGGCCTTAACCGCTGAATAACAAAGGCACCCTGAAAAAGTTCCATAAACTCGGTCCTGTGGACCCTTAATACTACCAGTCCCTTTGATGATTTTACAGGGGCTAACACACTAACATTAACCCAGAGGTAATACTGAATTTTGCAAATGCAGTGACTTTTCACTCTTGGATCTGCTATCCCTTATGAGAAATAATACGCTACATGATCTTCTGCTTAGAGCAGCTTCTGGATTGCAAAGATGGAACAGAGATTGACAGCATGACTCCAACTCTCTTGCTTTACACATAAAACTGCAGTCCTAGGCTAACAGCAGTGCTAATGAGTCTAATTCTTGGAGCTGGTCAGTCCCAGAAATTCTTGTGAATCTCATCATTCATTAGTAAGACCTATCAGAGACAACTTGCTCAACAATGAAACTATTGTCCAGGCCTATTCAATTAGGCCCTAAGATGCTTCTGTAAAATATAAGAAGGGAGCCGGGCATGGTGGCTCGCGCCTGTCATCCCAGCACGCGGGAGGCAGAGGCAGGAGGATTGCTGAGTTCGAGGCTTGCCTGGGCTACATAGTGAGCTTAGGGCCGGCCTGAACTACAAAGCGAGACCCTGTCACAAAAAAAAAAAAAAAAAAAAGAAGGGAAAGGGCCAGAGATTTAGCTCAGAGGTTCCGGCTCCTGCCTCACAAGGGCAAGGTCCTGAGTTCGATCCCGGTAACTACATACAATGCTGGGCGTGGTGACTCATGCCCACCAACAATCAACCAGCCAGCAATCAGCACCACATACCACAGTGTTGGGAGTGGTGGCTCATGCCTGTCATCCCAACACTTGGGAGGCAGAGACAGGAGGATTGCTGAGTTCGAGGCTTGCCTGGGCCACATAGTAAGCTCAGGGCCAGCCTGAACTACAAAGCGAGACCCTGTCTCAAAAAAAAAAGAAAGCAGTGAGTATGTAATATAGATCATGCAAAAATACTAACCCCCATTGTACACTCAAGAGCAAGCCTATAGTAAACAGCAGTAGATGACTCTAAATGTAGGAAACAGGCACTCTTACCGGGTCTGAAAACCATCTGTTGGGTATGTTTGGCCTCTGTTGATCCACACAAACTACTTTCCTCATATCTTCAAAACTTGGGTCATTGGGAACTACATCATAAAAAGGTGGCTTGTAGTCCTCCACTATTCCTACATGTAGGACAAGAAGTGCTACATTAGTAAGGGAGTCAACATTCTCCAGGGCTTCACAGATTATAATATGACAGGATAAAGCACTTGCTCATACCTCAAGGAAATTCTGGAAGCTACAGGAAGTCCTAAAACAAGTGAAGAACAAAGCAATACATACCCTTTAGGGAGCTGGAAGGAAATATGTGAAAACTTCTCATGTAAGCATGCTTCAACAGTACACAGAAACAGATCTGCAATACCCAGTAAGGCTCAGAGAGACCTTTACAAAAGTTGGTCTTGTAATAAAAAAGTGACAGAACATAAAAGGCATTATGTGAATCTACCCCATTTCTAACCATAGAATTAGAAGTCTGTTCAAACTGGACCTAGAAACAAAGAATAACACCAAAATACTTTCATTATTAAATTATTTTGTCAAAAAATAATTGTTATAAATAAATATTCCCTCCTATTAGGAGATACGTGAATAATGTAATAAGAGATATTAATGCCCTCCTTCATCCATCCTGTCTTCCAGTCACAATTATCTGTCCCATGGCTGTGTTAGTTACCCTCAGGTTAAAGGCACAGAACAAAATGTAGGAAAGACAGCCATTGGGAAGGCAGAGATTTGGTTAAAAAAAAAAAGGGATAAATTGGGCATAAATCACACTTCACCCCAAGGCAAATATGAAAGTGGATACTTCAGCTGCTGCCCCATCATGATTTCCAATGGCTTTGAAATGTTTCCAGCAAGATTCCACTAAGAGAGAACATTTCACAAATAAAGAAATTTATAATTTCATTCTTTGGAATTAGAAAAATCAGTCTTCCCCTTACAGAGAGAAAACAATAAAAGGCAATCTATTATTTCCTTTCCCTCATCAAAGCCTCTGGCAATTCTGCTAATGGACACACTGGTTTACAGCCTTCTTCCTTCTCTCTGTGTAACTTACATCCATTCCTAAGGACATAAGAAGCTGAAAGTGAGGACAGAAGGAGAGTATGTGAGAAGTTGTAATTAAGTCTTTCTAGTTCTTACAAGCCACCTGAAAGCTTCAATCTCCTTTTCATTTATCACATAAATTACTTAACAGTGAGAATCTATTCTCATGAATTCCATATAAATACAAACCACTTATGCAAAAGATTAGATATGATAAGGAGCATCTGTTCAAGAAATACTACAGATTTTTTTAAACTTCACAAATTCAACTGAAGAGTTTATTTTAAAAATGGAAAGCCATCTAAATTGTATTTTTAAAATCCCACTTGATACTCTTTCTTAATTATAACTAACTTATCTACATTGCATAACTGTGTTTGTAATGTGCATCAGTCAATGGATTCCACCTTCTGTGGAAAATCGATCCTGTATGGTGGGCATAAACCACTGCTTACAGAGGAAAATCAGAAACATCTCCTTTCAGAAGCCTTACCTACTTCTTTTGTAAGGGTCCCTGAAAGCATTCAAGCCCAGATCTTTTCATTTTTTTCAATACTATAAAACATCACCTAAATTACACCTGGACATAGGCCTAAAAAGGTAACTTCTACCTTTTCTTGGGGCTATATGAACTGATATGTCTTGCTTTATAGTTCAGGCTGGCCTTGAGCTCACTATGTAGTCCAGGCAAGCATCAAACTCAGCGATCCTCCTGCCTCTCTTTTGTTGTTGTTGTTGATAATGGAAATCTTGTCAAAAAAAAAAAAAAACTTAAAAAACTTTTTTCATCCCACTATTTGTTTCTTGAGAGACAAAAGTAGAAATTTCCACTTAGGCTGCTTCTTGGTTCTTACACTAACTCAAGAACTATTTGATGCCATAAATTCTGCATATCGGAAGCTTTGTTTGGCCACCTCTATCCAGAAATGAAAAAGACACAGTGTTCGGTGACAGGGAGCAGGCCAATGGCAAAAGCAGATAAGAAATTATAAATTATCAACTAGTAGTTGAGACAGGGCAATGAAAAGGGTGACGGAAGTGGTACGTAAGCAGGGCTCACAGAAGGAAACACTGGAATGTTCACTAAGTACTATCACTTTTTATGTCTGGGCAGGAGGTACTACGAACCATCTGTAAACTAGGTGCACGGAAGCTGAGGAAGTTTTCCAGAACCCAGACCTTGGGGAGACAGCTAAGCAATTTGTGAGGCATTGTGGAGGTCAGAGAAGAAAAACAGAAGGAAGAATGCTTTCTGGGCAGAAGGAAGGTATGAGAAAAAGAAAAGGGTCACACAGAAGCCTCTTGTGTAGAGGGACGAAGGAGTGTCCCTGTAGCTGGTGAGGAGAGGGGTGGAAAGGCCGGGCAGTGTTGGAGGTGAGGCCAGGCAGACAGGTGACTCCTGTTGAGCTAGAAAGTGACTGGCTGACAACCGTTCCTCACTTCTGATGGCAAGTGACAATCTGCAGAGCCAGGCAAAAAAGTGAACTGTGAGCACTATAAAGAGTCCCCAGGGAGCGACTGCCCAGTCATGAGACAGCACAGAGGACAGCGTGGCACTTCCCATGCCAGTGAGTGGTACAAACAAGAAATGGTACTGAAATGCAGGGGAAGAGGGCCGTGTGTGTGATCAGGGCAGGAGCAGCCAGCCGGGCCTCGCCTTCCCATTAAGGCAGCTGCTGACTCAAAGAGCCACGGGAAGAAATAAGAGAAGTTATTCATTACCTCCTCCCTTGCAGCTTTTGGCACGTGTAACTGATTGACACAGTAGTTTTTTCTCTGGACATATGTCTAAGTGAAAGTTTTCTCTTCTTTGGCACTAACCAATGCAATACCTTTACCACTAATACCTACTGCATAGCTCAGTTCAAATGCCTTTAAAGTTTATATCATAAAGCTCATATGCAAATCAAGGAAAGGCAACAAGAACACCCAGCACATGTACTCCGATGTGTATGAAACACCACTGTGTCTAGAAACAAGACCTCTCCTCTGTTTCTGCCCATCAACAGCCCGTCAAACACCCATCTGTCTCCACTTTGACAGGTACATTGTAGGCGTCTGTTTCACTTCCTCCTCAGTCACCCGCCACTGTACCAGCAAGGCCTTTGGTAGAGAACTGAGGACCGGCCCATGGCACCTTCCCCTGCAGAGATTCCACTGGTGTGGCATGCTTCCTGGTGAAATAGGGTTCAAAGAGTTTTGTCCAATATTTATGTAACTTCACCTACCATACCTCACTTGAGAATGTCAAGATATTTTTCACACCATGATACATATAAAAATGGTGAACAAATGAATGGGTGAGGGTGTTCATAGTGGAACAGATAAGAGACTGAGAGTTTGGGCCTCCTTAGCTCTGTCTCACTGCTGGAGGCAGCGAGCAGTCAAAGAACCAGAACCCAAGGATCCCTGGAGGCCCGAGACAAGCAGTCCTTTCTGCAAGCAGTAGCAGGACAAGAAGAGCTGCTCTCGCTGGGTATATAAGCTATGAGAGCTGTGTCCTCCCCCTCCTTGCACCTGCAATTCGTGGGCATATGGAATCAAATACACTGCTCCAAGTCAGAATCAACTGCCTTCTCCGGAATCCATGAGAATATTATAAATTTCCTTGACTGAAATTGTCATTGATGTAACACAGCAAAACTCATATCTTGCTGATTACTGTGTAGTTTAAGCCCTACTAGAAATATTTACTAATATCACCCTAAGTTTTCAGAGAAGGCAAAAAGCTGAGAGCTACATGGATGTTCTACAAATGAGACCATGCATACTTCTAAAACCTAGGGACAGAAGCACTGTAAGGGTTCCAAATATTTGGTAGCTATTCCTCTTGAGACAAGGAATCATCCCTTGACTGCTAGTACTGTTCGTAGTTTAAGATACAAATACTTATGTTGGGGGACTGTTCTGAGAAGTGAATCAGGAAAAGATAGGCTAGTAAAAAATATCAGGTTATTTTGGCATGAGGTCAGTGACTGCTCTCCTTTGTTCTGAATTCTAAATCCGGGGTTTGAAATTCCAGGAAATTATAGGGGGAAAAGTATTACCTTCTACATAACCTCCTTATTGCTGCTTCCAGGTACCTAAAGATTAAAACAGACAAATGGACAAAAACTTGGAAATTACTTCAATGAAAAAATTTCCCTACAGTCCATCTGTTTGTCCAAGGCTTAATGTTGACCAAAGTACTGAATCAGACTCATGAAATATGTTGGACGTGAAGTTGCTGAAGAAGTGAGTTGTCATGGTTTCTGTACACAAGCTCATTGTACTTAGGAAAAGGAGCACATGTGGTTTCCTGGCAAACTCAAGGATTAATTAGAGGAGTTTTTTCCAAAATATAGTATGTGTACCAAACATAAGATTATTCAAACAATATTTCCTAGTCCCCATCTCAGAAAAGGTGAAGCATGGCCAGTAAGAACTTTTCTCTGAGATAACAAATACTTTTTGACCCTTCTGAACACTGGTTATTTCATCATGAAATAATCAAAAGTAGGGTCGGAGATTTGGCTCAGTGGTTCCAGTGCCTGCCTATAGTACAAAAATACCAAATAAAAATAATTTTTAAAACTGAAGATACCAGAAATTTTAATATTTAAAAGTTGTTCAGGGCCGGAGATTTAGCTCAGTGGTTCCAGCACCTGCCTTGCAAGCGCAAGGTCCTGAGTTCGATCCCAGTAACCACATACAATGCTGGGTGTGGTGACTCACGCCCACCAGCCATCAATACCACATACCACAGTGCCAGGCGTGGTGGCTCATGCCTGTCATCCCAGCAGTCGGGAGGCAGAGGCAGGAGGATTGCTGAGTTTGAGGCTTGCCTGGGCTACATAGTGAGCTCAGGGCCAGCCTGAACTATAAAGAGAGACCCTGTCTCAAAAAAAAAAAGAAAAAAGTGTACCCACAGGCCAGAGATTTAGCTCAGTGGTTCTGGTGCCTGCCTAGCAAGCACAAAGTCCCTGGTTCGATCCCCGGTAACCACATACAACACATACAACAATACTGGGCATGGTGACTTACGCCCACCAGCAATCAGTACCACACACCACGATGCTGGGTGTGGCAGTTTACACCTGTCATCTCAGCACTCCCTGTCATCCCAGTACTCAGGAGACAGAAGCAGGAATATTGGTGAGTTCGAGGCCTGCCTGGGCCACATAGTGAGTGCAGGGCCAGCCTGAACTACAAAGTGAGACACTGTTTCAAAAAAAGAAAAAAAAGAAAGAAAGAAAGACTCAAAAGTAGTGAAACAAGAGCGTTTCCAGAGAGTCCTCTTATGGGCAGTGAAAAGAAAGAACAAATGCAGTGCTGGAGCAAAATGGCAATGAAAGGGGCGGAAAGGGGCAACTGAGATCTGCACCCTTCTGGAAATGTTACGTTGATGGAAAGTAACCAAAACGGTTCTCAGTAGATGCCAGGCACACACCAGGTGTTTTACCTGTATGATTTCCATTCAACCCCTTCAAGTAGATATTATGTTTTATTTTGGGATGACACGAATCTGAAGGATGGAATCAGACAGAAGGACCTCAAGTGCCTGGAAGGCACGGACTCTGCAGCGCACGGAGCAGCCTGGAGAAGCCCTGTGCAGCTCTGGAGGGCGCTGTCCCGCAGGCTCCCGGAGCCCTGAAAAGGCCTGGTGCAAGCAGGGCAACGGCAGGCAGAGCACATCACAGGAAGCTGAGCACCCACCACACGTGCAGAAAAGACGTGTCCTCTCTGATCCGCGTGCACCGCCTTTTCAAGAGCTCCACGTTCAGAAATGAACCTCAGCATGGCCTTTCTCATCCCTAGAACCGCTGCATGAAAAACGCTAGGGTTGCACCCCGCCCCGTGCATCTTAGGTATATTGGCATTGATACTACAGCAGGATTAGCTTCAGTCCTAGTGAACCCAGCGACCCTTACAGAATCCTGTACAGAAAAGGTGTGAAGACATTTCCTTTCCTACCAATTCTAGAATCAGTGTCAACTAACATCTTTGGTAAATTCCAAAAGACACTACTGAGAAATGTTCAAACCTGAAAATGGACTTAACTCTCATTTCCTATATAGAAACAGCATGAGGTTTATTATTAGCAGAGAATAAATGTAATATTCCAATAAAAGTACTACAAATTTTTATGCTCATGGTTCACTTGAGGATGATACTGCTCCAAGAGAACTATCTGGTCATCATTTTTTATAACAGAGTCAGAAATTCAAAGGATGTATAATTATAATAACCTTACTATAAAACATTCATCTATTTAAATGAGGTACTTTTATATACGATAATTTTAAAAATACATACTCTTCTAATGATGGTTCCTAAAGCCGGTGAGAAAGTGAGAGAGGTATATCATGCCCTGGGGTGAGGAAGATTCTGTAAATTAGAACAACTCTTATGGAAAATGATTTGGCAGTGTGTGTCAAGTCATTAAAATGTCCATGGTCTCTGACCTATTAAGTCTGCTTCTTTTCAGATTAGGAATTAATTCCCCAAGTGACAAATTACAGGTACAAAAATGTCCACCATGGGGCCCAACGGGGAAGGCAGGATATTTAACAAAATGGAAATGGTAAGTTAATAAAATATCATGTGACCATTTAAAATATGAAAGAACTACTTAAGAATATTAAAAACTACACTCAAGTGAGGAAGATGATACAGAATTTTATCTGCATGGTTACAATGAAGTTTGTAAAAGGGTGCATGGAGGAGAGAAAGGAAACATGAAGGCTGGAGTCTGAGTACAAACTTCTCTTTGTTTTTCCTTTCTATTCACTTTTCTACTTTGTGTAATAACTAAAATGTTAATATTAATAAAGTAGTTTCAAGCAACACAGAGCACTTACAAGTCTGAGTTTAGAGAAAATGGATCATCGCTTCTCGGCCTTTTGGCTAAGATCAAGTGTAGAGAAAATGGATCTGTGGCACCATGTACATGTGTGGGTACACACATGTGCACACGTGCACTATTATGAATATTCATAGCAGGAAAAGGATAAGGAAAAAGGCAAAATATCATATTAGTTACTGCCAAAGGACAACAACTGATTTAAAATGAGAACTAAAACACTCCATCTCTCCCTGACAGTCAAACCAAACTGAAGAACAGAAGCTCTACCCACAAATTTTTAGGAAATAGCTCACAGTCTAAATGACGATGCAAAAGAGATCAATAAATCTAAAAACAACCAAAACATTCTCCCTTCCTCTGCCACCCATGATTTCTTTTTTCTAAAAATAATGTTAAACACAGAGTCTAACAAGCAAGCTAACATGTGTTGAGCTAAATTTCCAATGGATGACTCTTTACTTCAAACTGACTACTGTTAATCACAGCTGATCTTTAAAAACCATGTGAGTCTCCGCCTGTGACATGGAGAGCACGTCTGCAACATGAGTTCTTACAAAGCCCGAATCCCAAGGTCCTGCCAAGCAGGCCTGGCTGGCTGCACGCCACACACCCACAGCTGGAAATGCTACCATGCTGGCTGTGGGCTGCCACTCTCCTCCGCACGTGGGGAAGTTCCCCACCACAGAGTTTATTCTGACACCAATCCTTCTCTAATGTCACTGCTGAGGTAAACTAAACATAGATACCCACCCTCACCTCCACCCCCACCATTCCAAGGTGCTCAGGAATAACTAACTGGGCAGTGGGTGAAGAACTGAAGTGCGTGTGCAATTTCAGGCAAAGTTCAGAACTTTATAAATCAGCAAAACAATCTGTCGCAAACAATTCCCAAGGCACTTCAAAGGCACACACTGCAAGGCAGTGCCTTCCAAGGATTGAGAAAGAATTACCAAGAAAATGTTCATGACTCTATTTGTTTAACAACAGCAAAACAGTGCCTTAAAAGAATTGTCAGGTTAAAATCCCTGCTTACTTAATCTGAAAGACTTGATTTAATACCCCTGGAAAGTTTGTTCAAAGCAGACACATTTTGCTATTACAAAAGAAAGCTACCATGAAGACATGCTGATTTTAATTATTGCGCACAAACTGTATTAAATTACCCAATCCTACTTTTCTCATAGACCCTTCTAATTTCTGACTGTGTTAGTCATGAAAATTACGATTACCCTACAAATCTCAACACATACAATAAAACATCAGTAGAAGGTGAGATCACAAATAAATGTTAAAGATTTCTTGCATTATTTCTTAATCCAGGATCCTGATGGGTCACAGAGGGTAAAATGTGAAATATCACTTAGAATTAGTTACAAATCTAAATATGTGGCATTTTCTTTTGCTCTGCCAGGACCTTCTCAGATAACACACTCTGTGAAGTGAGATTTCCAGTTGTGAAGATAGGAAGTTCACTACACTGATTCAAGGGATTCTGCTATAAAAAAAATCACTTTGTGGGTTGGTGCACCATGCCCAATTTAAAAGAGTAATAGTGCTTTCTGAATATAACATACTTAAAGTTCAACAGTGTATTTACATAAAAGGCAAGATTAGAAACTCAGTGTAAAAGAAACTAGCCAAAGATTAGTGATAAATACCTCCTTAATTGCTGAGGCAACACCATTTCATAAAATTACTTACAAACTGATCAACATATTCTGAGTTCCTTGAATATGAACTAGACTCATCAGAAGGCACAGTCTGCTCTTTACAAAAAAAGGTCTTCCAGTCACAAGTAAAATTATCTAAAGAAGCAGAATTCACCCTAGGGTTTACTTACACATTCTTTTCTTGGTAAATCTACCTAGTAAGAACATCAAAGAGGAAGAGGAAGGTGAGAAGCAAAACAGAAAGACACAGAGAAAAAGGAAATATGGGCCATTCCAAATTAAAAGCAAGGAATAATTCATCTCTCCCAGGAATAGTTTTTCACCATCATTTTCTCTCTTGTATTGCAAATATAATGCCATTACACTACACCTACTCACCATGAGTCAAATATAAACGCCTATACTTTACCAAGGATGACTCAAGAAGCACTCTGGGCTTCTATATTCCCCTTTACCCTTTTCATAAAAGTAGTATTAAGAGAATGTGAACAAAAAAATACCACCTCATATACCTACCATTGCTCACCATTCGCCTGGCTACTTCCCACAAAACAAGTCCAAAAGCCCAAATATCAACCCTCTTGTAAGAATCAAAACAATCCACTTGGATGGTTTCATCTAGAACTTCAGGGGCCATGTAGCGCTTGGTGCCCACACGGGGATTGTTCCCCACATCAAGTTGATTAGTACTCTGGGAATGCATGACTGCCAGGCCTAAAAGGAAGAAGATAACAGGGAATTAGCTCACTTCCCTTCACAGAGAGAGCCACCCCAGGATTTTAAACCAAACCAAATCCAAAGCTCCCTCTGGTGGTGTGTGTGGTGACTGCTGTGTTACACTCCGTGCCTGGAACACTGGTGATGGTGACTTTAAGAGAGGACTAATGGCAGAAATACTATGAGGCTATCAGATTAACATACAAACCTCTAAGAGATGAAAAGTTTTGCACAAATGACAGATCAATGCAGCAAAGCAGCACGAGGTCAGTGTTTCAAGTCTACAGGACAACAGGCTCCCATGTTAAACATGAGCCTCAAAGGAGCTTTACACAAAGCAAATTATGTTCCCGAGCTCCACCACTGTTCCCACTAGTCTCCAAACACACATTCCCAACAGTGTGAGACAAAGACTAAGAAGTCATTTATCACCACATAAATGGCAGACGATGGTGGACATTGCTGCATCTATGACAGAGAGTGGCTCCTCTGGGCATAAAGGTTGGGAAAACCCACAGGCCTTTCTTCAGAATCATAGGAACAGCCAGTCCTGACCTGGATTTCAATTCAAAGCATGTCTCAGATTCATGCCTCTGTAACACTTCACCCATGGCTCATCTCAGAATCCCTCTGTCAGTTCGAGGCCTGGTAACCCTCACTAGCCTGTAGGGATACACAGGCTCTTGAATGGTTTATCTGAGGATAGAATTGCTTATCAGTGCATATAAAGAGCAACTGTGAATGCTTTCTATAACATTCAATACAATAGAAAGTGCCAAAGCGAAGTAAGCTGCCCCTGTAAATGTTGGCAATGCAAAGATCCCCTGGAAATCTCTCAGACTATCATGGAGAACATTTCTCTTCCTAATCCGTGGCTTTGAATCTGTGGGATGATGACTCCATAGATGCCTGGAAGATGGCATCTGTTATCTCTCCCTTAATAATTAGCAGAGATACTGGCAACTGCCTTCAACTAGAGCAGACTGGCTCCTGTTGCCCCAGTCTTCATAATCAACTCCAAGATTTTATGACCACCATGAGTATTTCTTAGGAGCTATAAGCATTTCCTCTAGGAACTATAAGCCAAATAAACCCCTTCCCCTCTAACTTTGGATGCTGGCTATTTTGTCTCAGCGATGAGAGAAAAATACCTAACACAGATAGATACTGATAAAGCAGTAAAACATTACTGGGAAAACATGGGTGATAAGCATTGACTACAATGTTCTTTCAACTTTTTGTATGCTAGGAGGAAATGAGATGTATCCTAGCTGGATATTGTAACGCAACAATAGTTTAAAACTGGTGATCTTTAAATATATTTTTAAAAATTACCCAAATCTGCAATACAACACTGTCCATTCTTCTTCACTAGGATATTTTTGCTCTTTAAATCTCGATGGGCAATGGCTGGTTTCCCTTGGGTCCCAAATATCTCTATGTGCAAATGTGCAAGACCACTTGCTATAGACAGCACTATTCGAAGGCAGCTAACTGTATCAAGAGTAGTGAGCTGAAGATAGTCGTACAACGATCCCATTTCATGGTAATGCGTAATTAACCACAGCTGGGTGCTGGAGTGTCTTGATGTCATGTCTGATGCAATGAAACCTAGAGAGAGCAAGAACAAAATCAATACACATCAGAACTCTCTGTATCCTAAAAAGTCACTACTTTAGAAATCAATATAACGAGAAAGAAGGGTATTAACCAACTTCCATGAGAGGAAGCAACAGAGAAAACAACAGAATTCATTCCTTAAAACAATACTGTTAATTAATATGAAATGTTGTGTTATTTTCTATTGTATGTAATCTTGGTCTTTTTTTTTTTTGGCATTAGGGATTGAACTCAGGACATTGAACTTGCAAGTCAGGCACCAGAACCACTGAGCTAAATCCCTTTTTATTAGGATTCAGATAGGATTAATGCCTTTGCACACATACCCATAATGACAGAGCCAAATTCTTCATAATGTTGATATTCCCAGCACAGATCATTCAACAACCACCAAAAAAAAAAAAAAAAAAAAAATTTGGAGTCTGTATTACTGTATTCTAATCGTGAATCTGCCTATAATATATAGTGGGTAGTTTGTGTAGGCTCTCTCAGATGCAAAATAAAGGGATGAGTTTTATAAAGTAATTAATTGATGCATCAAATAAAGGAATTGATGAATATAAGCATTTATGAACATTTGTCCATCACGTAGACTGCTTCTTGACCAAAAATGACATAAAAATGAAAAATAGTATGATGTGAAATCTACTGTAATACTCTACAAACAGCACACAAACCCAGTATAGGAAATTACAATAATCTGGTTTAGTTATTACAATCAAGAAGTGACATCTAACTTGGTCTGGAAGTGAAGGGAAAACTGTTTTACTGCTGAGGGAACTTTTGAACATAAAAAAGGAATAAGGCACCACTTAAAAAGTTAAATTGCTATTGTATTTGGTGCGGCCTCTGTTGATTTCTTCCCCAAGGGAGAGAGAGGGCCCTCTGATCAAATAAATAATAAGCACATTTTTATTGCCTCACCTTCTCTTAACCTTCCAGGTCTTAAAAGAAAGATTTCTGTCATGTTAATTATGTTCTGGTCCTTCAGGAAAAATAACTTCTAAACAAGCAAGATTTTTTTCAACTGTTTGCAGCTCAATTGTGAATTATGTATTTGCTTCTCCACCACTTGCATGGGAAATGTATGCTTTGATCTTTATTGTTAATAAAAGGTGCACAGCTGGTTAGAGGTTAAAACTCAGCTGATGCTCCAAGAACCAGGCACTGTGACAGCTAAGATGCAAAGCCACTACACAGGACTGCCGGAGAGGACTGGGGCACAGGTCACTATGGCTGGGTTACACACTGGCCCTGCCACTCGCCAACAGGGTGACCTTGCCCATGTCACCTAAAATCTCCATGTCGCTTTCCTCCTTTGTGAGGTAAGGATGAATTAACATACCTCAAAGGGTAAGTGTGAGAGTAAGAGGTATATAGCATGTAAAATAATATGATGCTTAAAACACAGGAATTCAACAACTAATATAAGAATTCATTTAGTATTTTTTCATGGGTAGTTTTCTTTATGTTCTGTTGGTCTCATAAAGCTCAATGAATAAGCAGTCAGGGAGTGCCTTTTGTTAGTCTGAGACAATTTTGGAGTTGGAGAGTGCAAAAGAAATAGGACGTAACCAAGAACCATAAGAACAAGGACAAAGCAACACATATGTGTGGCAGTTCCAAGGCATGGGAAGTACTGGTAGTAGCTGACTTTGGACATATTTGTAGGTGGAGCTTAAGAGGCCCCTTGGAACCCCAAAAGAGGGAGTCTTGAGTATGAAGCACAGAAGTCATTTATATTACACTACAGTTGGAACCATCAGAGAATGACCTATGCTCCCCAAATCAAGACATTTCTGTGTGGAGCAAGGGGGTAGAAATGGGAAGCTGACAGTCCAGTGCAAGTGAAGAGGGACAGGTAATGACTAGGCCTGAGGAGGAGGGGAAATGGAGAAACCATTAGCCAAAATGCAAACAATCCTGAAATGAAACATCAACACCACATGGAAGCCAAGCTTTGGGAGCACCATCTAAGCATCATTAGGGACAACTTGACTCAGCCTGAAATACTAAGTTGATAATAATGAAACAGAAATAAACTTTGACAAGAGTCTTCCTATAAGCCAGACCTAGCCCAGTAACCATAAGGTAGCCAACACAATACTACACAGTCGGACACAGACTGTATAGCCACTATTAAAGAACCATTCAAGTAGCATTCACCATACATCTATTAGTATAAGCACATTTACAGAAAATTTTCAAAACTGTAGATGTCAGTGGGCCCAAGGAATATGTTCACCCTTCTCCCACAATAGCAAGATTTCAGTGGGCACTTTACATATTTCACAAATGTTGCTAAGCTTTAGTTTCCAAATTAAAATGTATGCCGAATCCCTCTGTAAATCTGGTCTCTTAAATATGATGCCTAGTTTGAGAGAATGTGCATTTAATTATAATGTCCCTGGGAGCTGTGAATCTCTAGGAAAGAGTCCAAAGATCTTTCTTAGTTTGATTCAAGTAATAAATATTCAAAAAGGGTGGGGTAAGTAGAACAACCCATGAAGCCTTGAAGTGAACAATATGGGGCAAATTTTTGTTGTTTAAGTAACGATCTGCAGATGTAGGAATAAGAATGAGCAATAACGGATTTCCTTTTCCTCATCCAGAGAATCTTACAACTTAACTTGTTTGCAAATTTAAATAAGAAATTGACGTTAAAAGAAAATTAAGCAGCATATAAGTGCTGAGCATCCCCATATTGCTGTCAGAAGAGACCTTCAAATCCACCCTTGGCAAACCAGAGAGGCCAGGGCTGGGCAGCCATCTCTAACTCGATCCATCAGGGAGGGGCTTCTCCTGTACTTACCTAAAATATTTTCATGCCTTAGCATCACAGTGTTGTACAGTTCTGTTTCCCTGAACCACGACTTCTCATCCCGGGAGGAGAAGATCTTCACAGCAACATTTTCCCCCTGCCAACTGCCCCTCCACACCTCACCATACCTGCCCTTCCCTGTGGAAAACAAAACAGAAGTGACTCAGGAAGGCAGAGAGACAGGGCAGCCAGTGGGAATTTCTCCTAAAAAGGAGCCAGGGAGCCCCATGCCTGTCGCTCTCAATCCCTCCCATTATCTGCTGGAGAAACTCACTTGGGGGATATAAATACCACAATCTTTATGCCTGTAAGGACGTTAAGAAATAACAAAAGAAAAATGAGGAAGAACTCCCCATGCCCAGCTACCACACAGTGATAAAAAACTGTCAGCTGTCTCTGCATTATACAGTTAGCTGCTGATCACTGAGTTTATATTTAAATTACTCTACTGAAAGGTATAACATGCATACGGTTTTTAAAAACACATAAAATTAGGAAAACTTTAGTATGGTACAGATTATTAAATTTCAGTGTTGTGCTCAAAGCCAAATGGGGTGTATCTTGCTGAGTCAAATGGCTTCCTTGGTTCCTTCCCTTCTTTAGAATCAACAGAGGCATTTTCTAGGCATACAGATCTGAATTTACATATGCATTTTTTCACAAAGGAGACTATTAAGTTTTAGCTGTGTGTTCTGGGGATTAAAAACAAAAACAACCGAACACACTGCTGTGGAGGAGATCAGCAAGCACGCTACCATTACCCCTAAAAGATTTCTTGGCAGAGGACGTATTTCTAAAGGCAATTTGCAAAGTCTTAGACACATAATCCTGGAACAGTTCTGACTTCTGACACTGTTGTGGGTACCTGGGTATTAGCCAGACCCTACGATGACACAAATGGGCTATACCAAAAAGGGCCCTCGGAAAACACAATCTGAAAAATGTAGTGACTTTTCTTGCAATCTGACCTGACCTGAGATGTATGGTCCTCCTCTTGTAGCAACCACATACTTGTCAACTTGTCAACAACATCCTTCCTCTTCCATCTTCTCTTTAATTATAGGTAGGGGTGATCAGGCAGGTGGGAAGGAGGAGGTAATTACCTCGAGACTATAGGGATCAACATGGGGCATATAATCAGCCCACAGAGCGGGCAGCGGGAGACAGGCCGCAGGGCAGTGAGGCTCTCTGCCCAGGCAAGTGGCTGCTGGGATCACAGGGCTGCACAGAGCAGCTGCAGCACCACCTGCACACGCAGGGCTCCACTGGAGCTCTCTGTGGGAAAGCGGAGCCGCCTAGAACCCCACGTGGAGAAACAGATGTCTGTCAGGGTGATACCCCTAAGTCTACAGTCCCTGACAAGAGAACCTTCGTCCCTACTAAATATCGTGATGACCCAAAGGGGTGCTAAACGGGGCTGACCAGGCCACAATGATACGATTTAATACAGGATTCATTTTACTCATCATAGCAATTGCTCAGCATTTGCAAGCCGAGAGAAGGGCTACTGCTGAGATGCCACAAAATTACATGCTAGGCTTACTCTGCTTTGGTTTCATTGTTTATCTTTATTTTCATTTTTTCATTCAGAAGGAAGAAAAATAAAGTAATGAATTGCTGCCATAAGTCCTTTGTTCTCTGCTGTTGTCGGGAGGCAGAGGCAGGAGGATTGCTGAGCTCAAGGCTTGCCTGGGCTACATAGTGAGCTCAAGGCCAGCCTGAACTACAAAGCAGACCCTGTCTCAGGGAAAAAAAAAAAAAAGAGAGAGAGAGATGCACAGCAGAGTACAAAGAATTAAGACAGAAAATTATTTTGTCAGTTTTCAATGGCTTTAAAGTTGTCAAGTGCTTTTTTGGTAAGTGTAACCATATATGGAAACCCACAAAACCAAAGCAGAGCTACACAGAGGCCTGGCTAGGTCTCCTCAAAAGGAGATCCCCAAGGCATCTGAAGTCTGGGTTCCTTACGTCATCTACAAACAGCAGAGCACTCCAGCTTCCCAGGCTTGTGAATCCACTCTCCATGCAGTTTAACACATATATTTTTACTCACAATCGTACCACGTCAACATTAACTACAGGCTTCTGAAATGGCACTGTTTACATTCAAATCTTTAGCACAAACCCAACAAAATATAACAATGGATTTAGACCATTTTAGAAAATGCTAAGAATACCTACAGGACCAGAAACTACATGTTTGCAAAGGTACAATATTACTTTTCTAATCTCCAAGGTCTGAGTTTGGGATTTGGTGCTGCCCCGGGTATGATGAGCAGCCTCAGGACTGGCAGGCAGAGGGTCGACAAGATGGGCATATGCCCCTTCCCCCCTCCTAGCAGCACACAGACCCTCCTGTCCATAATCAAACAGAATGCTGGTTAGTTCAAGAAGATGACTGGTTGTTCATAATGAGTGCATCTGGGGCTCCTCCAGCTCTGTTTCCTCTATTCTTAGTCTGCTGTGAAAGAGACGCCGACAGTGGGAAACAGTCGCGGTTGCTGACCTAGAGAAAAGGCAGCAAAGCCCCTGCCCATCAGCCACAGCCCTAGTGTTAGGGTGTCATTTCCTCCCTCCAGACTCTGTCCAGCCCTTTTCCTCCTGCTCAGGCTGGGACGGTCCCACTTTTCATGAAAAACCGAAAGAAAACCTTGAGAAGAACAGTAAGTAGTGGAGCTAACTTACGGGGACAAGCCGCCCCGCAAAGGAAACTGGGAGGGCCAGAACTAAGAACCCCACAAAGCAGTGCTCAGCCAGGGGCAGACCATGTGGAACTGGGGCCAAGCCACTCTAGATGCAGCAGCAGCCCCTAGAGGAAAAATTAATGAAAACCACTGTGCCACTTGCGAATAACCAACCACTTCATGAAACTGATAAAAATTAGGTGTTTAAGTCAGGCATGGTGGATACATATAGGTAATCCCAGCATGCGGGAGGCTGAGGCAGGAGGATCACCGTATGAGTTTGAGGCCAGCCTGGGCTCCACAATGAATTGAAGGCCAGCCTGAACTGTACAGCAATGCTCTGAGCTAAAAACAAAAACAAACAAACAAACAAAATAAAAAACAAACTATCAAAAACTCCAGCAAAAGCAAAACAAAACAAATACAGTGGACCCTTGACTTATGAACTTAATTTATTTCTGAGGGCTCGTTGTAACTCAGGTTGGTCAATTGCCTTCAAAATCTCTCTCCTGTACACAGGCAGATCTCAGTGTCCAGGATTTCTCAAGGAGCCCCGCACAGACAGGGTGTGGGGAACTCTTTAAGGGTTAAATCTGTATCTGAGACCATCTGGAAGCACAGCCAACTGGCATTTGTAGCTCAAGACTTTGTTTGTAAGTTAAAACAAAAATTAAAGTCATAAATCAAATTGTTTGTCAGGCTGGTTGTAACTCAAGGATCTACCGTATAAGGAAAGGTAGGCTTAAAGATGAAAAGAGGGGAAGAGCTATATACATGATCATGATTATGTCAACCTAAAACATATTCCTATATGGGGAAAGTGAGAAGCCATGAAAATATACATAAGCTCTTGCTTTTAACCAACAATAATAATTACACATATGTGTAATCATTTATTATATAGGGAAAGGAAGAATGAGAAAAATTGGAGAATTGTAACATTATTGTCTAATAGTCTACTTACCTCAGGTCATTCGATACCTATGCTAAGGAGTAGCCTTATCAATTTCTAGCAAACTAAACAATCTATTTGCAACTGAAAAGTTTTTATCAGGTATTCTCTACACTAATTAATGATAATTCACTTGACAAGAGATTCAACAAATTCAGGGGTTCAAACACAGAGATGCAATGAACAGAGACCACACGGCTATCTCACCTCTCCTACACTTCAGTAAGCTACATACACCACAGAGAGTTTATAGCAGCATCTCCTGAGTTTATTCAGGAAACAAGAGGCAACAGAAAGCAGACCGTACAATTCCACCCACTAGACAACAAGTTAACAGTGCCTGGTACCCAGAAAGGAAAGTAAAAAGGAATTACCGACACACTCCAACAGGGTAATCTGGCGAGCCACTGTTCTCTGTACCAGAAAGGGAAGACCAGAACCACTTCCTGATGTACATGAATGATCCAGTAAATCCTGTGGTTTAAGAGAAGGAAAAAAAGAAATTGCTGAGCAGTAGCTTGTGATTCAGGGTCCTATAAACACAGGTACTGCCATGACTGACGTGGAGGGTGGCAAGCCCGGACACATGGGCTGTTAGCATGGCTAAAGAGCTCCATCCACCAGAAGAAAGATGGGTTTTCTACCTCGGAAAACTAGAAGTCAGCTCTTTCCATAGTATACGGTATGTTCTCTTGAGGGTCAATAGTCCTTCCTTAGGCCTGGAGTTTTAGAAGAGAATACAATGAAGAAGCTGAGTAAAGATGAAGATGCAACTGAGACAGTTCAAGAAGTAACACGGAGCATAAAGGGAGCAGCGGAAAGAAAAGCAGACAGAAAGGGGCAAGGCAGAGCCTGCAACTCCAAGCCCTGGGTATGGCTGACCACATTCTGCTATGTCCAGTTAAGTGTCCACTAAATTTAAAAGATCCGCTCTAGCTGTCACACCAACTAAGTAAGTCTAATTGGGAAATGCAGATTGGAAATGCAAACAACACCTCTGATGTCTATAGTGGAAAGGCTGCAACAACCATGTAGATCATTAGGCTGGTACACTCAGGCTAAGCGCCATGCTTAGAGGTTCCCTATTAGGTTGGTGAAGAAGAAAAAGGCCACTAAATTAATGCCTTCTTGTCATTTCTTAATGTGAACCACTCACAAGCAAGTAAAGAATTAAAGTTCTGTTAGCAGTGTAAAACCAGAGCCCTATGAATGAACATGTTGGCAGAACATTCCTGGTTAGTTTATGCAAAAACAATTTTCTTCTTACTTTCAGTGCAAGCCAAAAAATGGAAGTGTTGGTATCAGGCAAGGATTATCTACAATAAACAATATCATGCCCGTGGTGATGGGGTATGATTGCAGTAACATCAAGCTAACATTTCCCAAAGCTCTTACTTTCTTCAATATTTTAGCTGACCTATTAAAAGCAATACACTGATTTCCATGAATTTCATCTTCTTTCACTTCCTTCGAGCACCACTGCTAAACAGTATTGATTGGCAAAATTACAGAAAGCTAACTATCCAGGGAATTCAGAACCTTAAAAACTATCAAAGGAGTCAGGCACAGTGGCGCCTTCCTATAACCACAGCTACTCAGGAGGCTGAGACAGCAGGGTGGCAAATTTGAGGATAACCTGGGAACCTGAGGGAGACACCACCTCAAAATAAAATGTGAAAAGAGTTGTGGCCAGTCCCACCAGAAAAAAAGAAAAACAAAGATAATCAACAAGAAAAGCAAATGTAGAATGTATTATTCACCTAAGCATTTTCTCTTGCTATATTCCTCCCTCCATTCCCAGCTTTAGAATAATTCTGCAAATTAAACTGTTAAAATTAAATCTGTTGCTTTTTTATAATGTATACTTTTAGTTCAAAACCCTCTTCATAGATTGAGGGGCTCCACAAAAGGTTAGTAAAGGTCTATCTCAACTCGTGGGTCCTCTTCGTTCTTTTATAGAGTAAATGAGAAGTCTGTAAGGGTAGTGCTTTGTTCAATGATGTAAAGGAGGATATTGTTTAAATAAGCAAGTACAGTGACAAATAATGACATCTGGTTTTAAAAACTGTGTTACTGCCAGGCATGGTGGCTCACACCTGTAATCCCAGCACTCAGGAGGCAGAGGCAGGAGGATTGCTGAGTTCAAGGCTTGCCTGGGCTACATAGTGAGCTCAGAGCCAGCCTGAACTACAAACTGAGACCCGGTCTCTAAAAAACCAAAACAAAACTGTGTTACTATGTTATTGTATTGTGATATACTGTCATCTGACATGGTTGTGTTTAGAAGACTGCTTTGGCATACATACACTTTTCTTCCTCTTTCAAAATTCTAAGAGCAATTTAAATGGTAATTTATACTACACGTTCCAATTATTACCTCTGGTAATTAGTTGTATTAGCAGCTCTGAGGAACAAGGTTTGACTAATCTATTTTAGAATTTTGTTTGCTGAAGCTTTATTAGGATTTATCTTCATAACTTCTTGTTATTACCTAAATAAACTCATTTAATTTTCCTTAAAGCTTGGAATAGACTTCTGAGTAGATGTCTAATGAAAAATTCTGTTTCTTCACTTTTCAAAATAGACTTCCTTATAACTTCTCTGCTCAGGTCCATAGTAGCTTATCTCAAATAGATAAAAGGAAGTGACACAAGATTACTTCCTCCTTTTTCCTTCAAAAAGTGCACATGACTGGTGCCCAAAATGAACTGGACAGTTGGGTACGATGTCTCCCGTGAAGTTAGGCACCACTGAATGTTCTGCCCACTCATAAAGGGTGGACCCACTGTCCAGCACAACATCTAAGGTGCCAAGGTGGTCACTGGCCAGAGCACGTCTTCCCCAGCAGAGTGGGAACTACTAGGTCAAGTACAGATCCGCAAGCACTTCCAGCATGGTGACCAGCATGGCAAGACTTAACACAACATGTTGTGGGTGATACACAGGCATGGTATAAAGCAACACTGAGGCACCTTGCAAAGCTATTAATTGATTGTTTTCAACACAATGGATTATGATGAAGAGTCAATTCCATACTGTATGTCTTTCCCACCACTCTAATACCCTCAAACACCCTTTGCCTTTTTCAGAGTAGGCATCAGATTTGGCATAACATCAGTGTAGACTTTTTTTTTTTTTTTGCAATTTATGGTAACCTATTTATAAGTTATCTCTTTTTATTTAATGTTTAACCTTCCCTTAAAATTAACTATTTTAAAAAAGTAAAGTAATACCAGGGAATGAACCCAGGAACTTGAAAATCCTAGACCTGAACTCTATCACTAAACTACATCTCCAGACTTATTTAAACAGGAACTTACACAGTTGCCTAGTTTGGCCTTGAACTTGAAATCCTCCTGCCTCAGCCTCCTGAAATGCTAGTATCACAGACTATATCAACATGCTGCAGTCTTTTGGTAACTTTTACATATTTGTTTTTTAAAATGTTGACCTTTGAGCTATCTATGGTGCCATATACCTGTTTTCTCAGCTCCTCAGGAGATTACGACAGGAAGATCACAAGTTTGAGGCCAACCTAGACAACTTGAAATCCTTACTTAAAATTTTAGAAACATAAAAACTTAAAGGGTTAGCAATGTAGCATGAGTCCATCATTTAAAAGTATATAAAAGAATGACTTTTTAAATGTAAAAGTACAATAATTCCTATATTGAATAAACTGGCTAATCTGACATACTGTAAGTGTAAAATACACACAAATTTTTGAAAATTTAGCTTAAAAATATAAAATGTCTCAATATTTTTATTGAGTATATATTGAAATGATAAAAATTATACCTGTTTGGTTCACTACACAGCTAAAATTAATTCACCCTTTTTACTTTTGTTTGTGTGTTGAACTTTCTTCAAATTGCCCACTAGAAAACTGAAGACTGCATCTGTGGTCCACACATCCCATTGGATGCCACAGGATTAGCCACGCGACTGCACTCCACAAGGGGGCAGCACCAGAGCATGGGAAATTTAATAGCTGCTCTTTTTGGATGTCAAGTTTTATAGTATTAAATTATAGGGTGTTGAAATAATCTAGAAGGGAAATTGATTTTTAACATTAAGCACAAGAAAAGCATTTTTATTGCTAAAAATAGAGCAACTGCATACCACCAATTCTAAGCTTCTCAAAACTGCAAGAACCACCCTTTGTCCCTTTTCCTAAAAGTAACCACCAAGAATCTACTTACTTAAATCCCCTCCCTCAAATGTCTGTCTAAAGTGATGTTCTCATGTAAAGGAGATTATGCAAGTGTTATTGTAGGTGAGAGCGGAGGTTAAGTGCATGTGGCTGTATCATCCCTGCCCTTCCAGCTTCTCCTGCCCAAAAAAGAAAGAAACAGCAGCCATGTCTGGTGCACTTAGACTGTGGCAAACTCACTGCTAAAGTGCTGTCTCCAACATTGGTAGTGATGAGCCCTTCGATGGTGCCATATTCCACATCTCTGGGATTGAGGCGTTCTTGGTTGCGCCTTTTAAATTTTCGGAGAGCAACTCCTAGGAGGCAAGCTAGCAGGCACACTGCGAACACTACAGACAGGATGATGAGGCCGACCTCCAAGTGGAAGTTCTGTGTTCCGGGGAACGCTTTCCCTGGAGATGGGAGAGAGAAGCGGGATTGGCCATCAGGGTCACTGTGCATGTATGGCTGGCTCAGCATAACCTGTACTCGCAGGAGTAGCTCCTGATTTCACCACGCAGCCCCACACATTATAAAGTGCTAAAACTAAAATACTCTCTACCACTTGGCCAGTGGCCAAATCATTAAATCACCACTCAATTAGCTATCGAGGGAGTTTGACAAAATTCCACTGAGAATGGAATGTATTAATGAATGTATGTGGAAGTGCTTTTCAAATATGAACTACCATACAAATCTTGATATTACTTTTATTAAATTGGACTTGATATGTAAAGATGTTTTATAATCATGCCCTCACAGACAGATACTCTCCTATAATATCCCTACGAGAAAGGGCCAGCAGAGTTAAAACTGCATTACTCTATCGGTGCCTGCTCTTGGATACAACCTGGATGTCTACGGTGGAATCCTCATTGACCTTACACCGCAGCTCCTGTCCAGGACCCTCTCCATTCACCTGTGCACTTACGCACCAACTCAAGCAGCCCTTCGCAGACTTACTCCCTCACCCTAAGCGTTACTACTTCACCCATTCAAACATAGGTACGTGCCCCCAAATACTTCACACCCATAACTTAAGCAAATTTTTGCAGAGCCTTTCCACTTGCCTAGTAGGTTAAACCAAAATCTCTCAGGCAGACAGTGAAGGTCCATAATTAAAGTGTCCTCTGAATTTCAGGCCTTTTCATGGCATTATGCCACCAAGTCCTACTCTTCTCCACATGTGCTTTACCTAGATCCATGTTCCTAGCTCCTTCAGCAACCCGTTAGGAAGCCTCATCTCCCTTATATATATTCCTATACCTTTTTAATCCCAAATAATGAATGAGTTGGCAAACATGATAAAATATAAGAGCAAGTGAAAACATTAAAGTCTAAATATCAGCCTCTCAGATTAGAAGAAATTCTTTAAATAAAGAAAATAAACATTCCATTAAAACTCAGGGGCTGGCAGAGTATTCTGCAGGTGAGGAGCTTCATAAGGTTGATTTTATAACTTTTCTCGGGGTGCTGGCTGTTCTTCATGGCCATTCACTCACATGGGAAAAGTTGACTCAAAGTACAAGGGAAATGCCCAGTGAATTTTAACTGCTTTAAGTATTTGATCTCTTTCTTTGAAACATTTTATTATGCAACTCTATTTGCTTATGAAATTTAACATTTTCTATCTGCCTTAAGGTCATCGCTGCAACTTCAAAACTGCCACAGCGTGATCTTCTATCAGCTTTTTCATTTTTCTGCCTCCTCCCTCCTATCTGGTATTCCTAGAAATGAATGTTCTTAAGTAGCTTTTCTTATCCTTTTTGTTTCTTCTTCTCTCATGACTGCACTACAAAATAATTATTACTATTATAAATGTAGTACGTATTAAGTAAATAAATTTGACTTAAAGGAGTCTTAATATTTGCAGGGATCTGAGATAGCAATTTAAGGTCCATTTTATGGGGACACATTTTCAGTGAAGGACTCTAGTGGATACAGAATTCACAGTAAGCACATGAGAAAGAAGGTTCCACATATACTCCAGAGCTCATGCAAAATCCCATCTGGCTTCAACAATAGATGGGTGGGAATCAGGTCTGGGAGAAAAGGTTTGTGAGCTTTTTTTTCCACCTCCTTCCTCATACAGAAGGAAAGGCATTCCACTAGAGCACCAGTCTTATGTCCTATTTTCTATTCTAAATCCTAGCAATGAGTGTTTCCTAAGCCAGTTACTTCAGAAATTACCGAAGATAGCATGACTCAGTAACAGAAAGTAGTGTAGGTAGTAGAACCCTGATTATGGCAATCTTTTTTTTTTTTTTGAGACAGGGTCTCGCTTTGTAGTTCAGGCTGGCCCTGAGCTCACTATGTAGTCCAGGCAAGCCTTGAACTCAGCAATCCTCCTGTCTCTGCCTCCCGAGTGCTAGGATTACAGGCATGAGCCACCACTCCTGGCACTGTGGTATGTGGTACTGATTGCTGGTGGGCTTCAGTCTCCACGCCCAACATTGTATGTGGTTACCGGGGATCGAACTCAGGACCTTGCGCTTGCAAGGCAGGCGCTGGAACCACTGAGCTAACCCTCCGGCCCTATGGCAACCTTTTAAAAAGAACACTTGGTCAGTCAGCTGGTCTCCAAGGTGGATGGACTTTACCTTATTCACTTCCCCAAAATGTTCATCCTCCTTTTAAATTGCCTTCCCCTTCTCCCCCCACAGCAACCAGCTATGTGGCCTATGACAGTGGTTCAAATAACAGGAGGAAAGCCATGGGGCCACACAGACAGGGACAGCACTAACAGACCCCTTTTTATCTAGAACACAAGAGGCCAGGGAAACCTTTCGTGGGTAGCTGGGCCGTGATGTTCCTGTTACACCAGTCCCCTTGGCAGCACTCCACGGCTTGGCCTGGTGACGGCGGGGTCTTGCAGGTCATCTTTCCCTGCTCGTAGACCTGGAAGCAGCCTTTCTGGTAGACGTGGAAGCCGTCATTGATGCTCAAGGAAGAGAAGCACTGCTGGCCCTCACAATGTTTCTCACTCCCACAGGAGAGGCCTTCACACACACACGTGTACAGCTTGGGGTTGGCCTTGGGCTTCTCATCTGTGAAGAGAAGAAAAGGAAAAGGAAATAGCTTGCATGAGTTTAACCCCTATTGAATGAATGGGAAGTTTCTACGGACCATTCCAAACAGGCTCTCGCAGCCGAAACTCATCACCATGAGCCACTCTGTGGTGCTGTCATTTGACTAACCACCAAACAGTAATCACTGCTCAGTCTAGGAATACCTTTACATAAGCTCTGTACCCTCTTTTAGATCCCACGAAAGCAGAGACTAGTTATCGTCTGTCAACAGCCTTTGGACAATGAGTTTCTCCTGCTCTCATGTCTCAATTGTTGTATCAGATAAAATGTTTTACTGGAACATAATATTCACCATCAATATTTTATATTAAAAATGGCTCCTAAATATATGGTAGCCGTTAACACCAGTTTCTGCCAGCTCTGTACAACAAATAAAACAGGCAATGCTGATTTTCTTGCTTGAGAATCTGACTGTTTCAAAATAACTTATATTAATAAGAATTTTCACAGATGCAATCTATAGCTACAAATTCATGTTATCAACATTTCCAGCTAGATGCCTATGCTAACTTTTTAATAATAGTAGCACAGAACTTTTTTACATTGATTAAAATGGAAATTAACTGCTCAAGAATTTCGAACTGCCAGAAAAAGAACTTGACAGCAAATATCCAGAATGAGGGCACAGAGAGACAAAGGGAATGAAACAACGTCTAGACAGTAAGGTAACAGGTAGGACCAAAGGAATAGCTCACATCTGGCAAGTCCAAGAAGCAACGGAAAGAAAGGCGCAATCTATCACAAAGGAAGCACGTCTAATCGTACTTCCTAATGGTCTCTGAAAACACTTATTTGCAGTTTCACTTGTCAAGTCCCTCTCTTCCTCTCCCTTGTTGGACTGATTCGTTCAGACTTGCTGGTTCCAACAGTTTCCACCAGTGAGAAAAAGTGAAGAAGGAAAGTGAAGATGAAACGTAAACAGCCACGTCCTAGAGACCAGCGATTATCTGGCCAAGGCCACTGTCCCCAAAGCATTGCTCATATAAGGAAATCCAGCTTTGAGAGCTGCCTCAAGGTCCGGGCTCAGAAAGCTGCCCTCTAATCTTTGAACCCTCAACAGTGGGGCTATGAGATAAGCTCTTCTTTCTTAAAATAACAGGCTGGGTAACTGTGCTTTCAAGACAAGACCTTAAGGTGAGGTCTTTGAAAATGTCAAGTTCATTTACACAGACCTGTGTGGGTGTGTGGAGAGATGTGGGTTATCTAAAAAAGAGAAAAGTGTTTCTTAATCTTTCTTCTTCCCTCTTCAAAGAAGTGGAAAAATAGTTCACTGCCCACTGTCTTGTGGGTGCCTCGTCCCACAGAGTCAGCGCATGCAGACACACAGGCACAGCCTTCTATTTATAATTGACTTGCTAGTTCTTTTGAAAACCACAAGGGGCTCATCCAAAAGCAAAGACATGCCTGAAAGCAGAAAATCCAAAATAGCCGCTGACAGTGCTATGTATGTCACCAGTCTCACCCCTGAGAATCAAGAGCCCTCAGACATTTTTAATGAGCAAAAATTTTAATGAGCAAAGAGATAGTCTTTATTTTCCCTGCCCACAGAAATCCAAGAGAAATTCCAGCACTAATCTATTTCTATGAGGATAAGAAACATATATATCTGCTGACATAATCTAGCAAAAAGTTTACACTTGCCAGAAAAGAGCTGAAAGATAATATTTCCAGGGAGTCTAGACATGCTCGCCACTCTTGAATGGCACGAAGCGGAGCAAAGGCTGCCAACTATGCTGCCCAACAGGTGATGGTTCTTTGGAAGGAAATGGAAGGGTGGGGTGAGAGGGAGAGTTAATGGTGTCATATTGATTTGTTTGTGATCTACAGCCGGGACTTAAAAGACTATATTTTTAAGACCATCAAATCACACAATTGATACAATTTTCAAGCAAAGCATGTATTTTAAAACTCTAAATATTTTTAGAAGATCATAAATATACAAGCATAAACACCCAACAAATTAAAGGTATGAACTTTCTGACACTGGGTTAAGGATGAAGGATCGGTATTGGTAAAAAAATATAAAATGAAAATGAACAAGTAGCAATTCATGGACGGCCAATGGAGAAAAGACTATAATTTACTCAACCTGCCACGCATAAAGTCTACAAGCAACAATAACCAAGAACTCCAGACTTGAAAGGGGAGGACTCAGTTGTCCCTATATGAATGGGGGTCCAGGGCTGGGTGGAAAGCTCCTAAGTAGAGCAAATGTTTAGTACACTTGAGGGCCTCTCTGGGTTCAATCTCCAATAAAAAGAGATAGATGTCCAAGACACCAAACAATTAATGATATTTTAAGGCTCTAATTTTGAAATATCAATTTTTAAAACTCATGTAACCATAATAATTTCTTTAATGTGCCCTCATGGTGAACTAATTTCCAGTCCAAACTAATCTAAATCCACAAAGGGGACATTGTTTTCCCAGGGTCTCCGTTTGACAGGATGTACATAGTCTGACAGATACCTGGACTGTGACCTAAAGAATCTTGCCAGAATGAACAGCGTCAACTAGATACTGACTTCAATAAAATTTAGCTCATCATATCCTCTTTGCAGTAGACGAGAGCATGAAGCATTGTTTACCTTAATAATATCTTAATCCCTTGGGGCCATAAACTAATCCAAAGGGATTCATCCATTCATTAAACACTGTCCTTAAATGTTACTATGTACTTCCTGTAGTTCTTTATAGAACACCAGGGGCTTCCTACCTTTTGGGTGGTAATTCTTTTCAATAAAATGTCAAAAACTAGGATTTCCATACCCTTCCCTCTATACTCAAGACAAAGAAAAAAGGCATTAAAACATGGCTGTTAATGACATGTAATAATTAACTCACTCCTGATGATTAACTCATGAGCTGAGTCTGGCAATTGGTAATGGGAAAGTAAAAAAACTTCTCCAATGTATCTCCCACTTTGCTCTTCATCCAACATCTCACCTGTTTAAAATGTACGTTTCAATTTAACTAATTAGCAGAGGCTTTCAGGTATTGTTATATACATGCAAATATAAATAAAGTCCCAAATTCACAAAAATGGAAGAATGACCACATACATCCACACAGACATTAGTGCAATGCCATGGCAATTTCACCTGACAGATGGGGTTAGTTTGAAGAAGTGCCAAAAGGATTATCTGAGCTAGGGTTACTAACTCAACAAAGAAGGTTAACAGCAGGTAGTATCATTCTCAAGTACTAAAATACGCAATTCTTACGAACACAACAGGTCTCAGGGTGCCCGTGACTCACTGTTTCAGTCTTGTCAAATTTAGGAATCATCATAACATGTGTAGGCCTGTGATAGGTTACTTGGTGTGGCTGTGAAGGTAAGGGTTGCACAGAAGCACTTGTGGACTTTTAATCTCTTAAACCACTATACAAATCCAACAAAGAACACCCAGAAGTGGACAATCATGTCCTGTGATGGACTTTCTAAGGTAGATTCGGGAAGCTCCCCATCTGAGGTGAAAGGCTTTATACTTGCCTGTGCAAATAACCAGGAAGCATCCTGGAAGAAAGCAGCCAGACTACTCCACCTAATTGACATTCATTTAAATAATTCAGTAATTTAAATGTCAAGCCAAAGGTATTCCCTCGCTCAGTGCTCACCCACACTGTTTGTTCCAGAAGGAACCTCCTGGCATCACTCAGTGTTATGGCTGGCTCTGGCCACTCTTTGTATCACCAGAACCGGGGGCCATGTGAAACTGCTCACAGCCTGGGCTGCCTGGGAATGGCTGTGACTTCTGACCACAAGTGGAGGCTGCCTCCTGGCAGAGACGGAGATCACCGGGGTGGTGGAGGGTTGAGGCTGGCTCTGCCAACCAGAGGCGCAGGCTGGGAATCCCAGGAGTTCACCTCAGCCAAATCTTTAAAAAGATTTTTCTTGTTCTGGGCAATCCTCAACTCACCATCTGGACACACCTACTCGGAGACTAATCCTAGACTGGCAGAAGAAGAAGAGGCAGAGCAAAGAGCATCACAGACTCTGTAAGACTGTTTATAGTTTGGGATAATCCTGTACTTCAGAGTAAAAAGTACCCATATATATGCTTAAGTGGGACTTAATCTAAGCACAATGCATGTACTTACCTATCGCACCCACCCACCCAATCACGCACTCTAGAACGCTTCGAGGCACCTAACTATCACTGTAAATGGTACATAAAGCCCCACACTTCCTCACTAAGATCTTTGATACAAGACAAATGAGAAAATGCTATATATAAACAAGCCCGTGGCTGTGATCCATCCTAGAGGTCAGCAAAAGGAATAGGCTGAATTCTTTACAGACTCACCTCTAAGTAGCACAAATAATAATGCAGTAATGAGATTGTAATTATAAAAGTCCAAAGGCTCAGAACTCATACAGACTAAAAAAGAAACTCAAAATATCCCTGGCCTTATTCCAACAGTCTAAACAAATCATTCACTTGAAATGGCAGCTTATACGCACTGTGTAGATTATGGGACTCTTTCCATCGTCTCCTAATCTGAGAGCACAGTTTGGCATCTCTCCCGAATCTGCAAGCATTTGAAATCTCTGGCATTAAACAAAGGCTTAAGAAAGAATTCTGCAATGCCAGGTTTCATTGCCAGCAAGCCTGCGCCTAAGACAGAAACACAAAGGTCCATCCGGAATGCCTAGTGAAGGGCATTTCATTCTGGCTAGAAGACAGTCTATACGCTCAGGGAGAAATACATCAAACTGAGCATCTGATACAACCCTGGTCTAGAGAAACTGGACCGCGTCACTTCACAGCAGACCCTCAGTCATGTCATCTTTTTCAGCAGTGTGTGTATCTGTGAACAACTATTTCTTTATTTCTTGTTTCCTTTCAAGTAACTGAATAAAATAAATCAAGCAAGAAGAGAAAAAAAAACAGTGAGTAGCTAAATGCTTGCTCTCTCATTATAAAACACTCACTCAGGAAATCCATATCTTTTTTTTTTTTTTGAGACACAGTCTCACTTTGTAGTTCAGGCTGGCCCTGAGCTCACTATGTAACACAGGCTATCCTTAAACTCAGCAATCTTCCTGTCTCTGCCTCCCAAATGCTGGGATTACAGGCGTGAGCCACCACGCCCGGCACTGTGGTATGTGGTGCTGATTGCTGGTGGGTGTGAGTCACCACACCAGGTACTGTTGTATGCGGTTACCAGGGATTAAACTCAGGACCTTGCTCTTGCTAGGCAGGCACAGAAACCAATGAGCTAAATCTCTGGCCCCATATCTTTTTTTTTTTTTTTTAAACTAGAGAGATGGATAGAAAAATTATGAAGTCAAAAAGAAAATGCATTCCAGGAGTTATGACCAGGAATACAGGCATTCAAACAAGATAGCATATAAACCAGAGGTAGCATATAAAAAATAAGAATGTCTAAGATTTTGAAGTTAACAAGGTCTCCTCTATGTGCTGTTCCCATCTGAGCTGCCGTACAAGCCTGATTTTCTCTGACTTCCATCACTTTCAACCCAGAGACCCCTACCTGCTCTTCAGCCTCCTCTTCAGTTGGCAAAAGTCTTGAAAGGTCCCTTTTTCCTTCAGGATCTTAAATTCTTGAGCTGTAGAATTCACACCCGTGGACTGTTCCTCCCTCCCAGCCAGCCCTCCACTCACTGAGCTAGCACTGCCAACCTTGGGCCATAGCGCTTCTCAGCCCTTTCTTCCAGACTGAAGTACCATGATGGTGGGAACCCATGGATCTTGCTCCCTGCTGAATACCCAGAACTGGGTACTCAGATTCTGGCAGGAGTACAAGCCTGATGGATATCTGGCATAGCATGAACTTTCTCTTCTCAGAAATTATTTTGAGGTGAAAAGAGACCTAGTGCTGGTTTCCAGAGCAGACTAACGAGCACACAGAGTCTTCAAATGTCAGCACAGATCTCAAGGCAAGGCTTAATCACTGGGCCAGCACGGCTTGTCTGTGCAAACCAGGCCGCAACACTGTCACACCTGTCTCTACTCATGGCTCCCATGTGAGGAAAATTAGCACTTTTTGTACTACTGTAGGTTTTCCATTAGCCAGTTTGTCGGAAGTAAAATAGAAGAGCTCCGAAAATAAAGAACTCCTTCATACATTAATAGAACAGCTGGGCTTCTGTGGGTGGTCCTCCCATGCAGGCTGCTTGGGGGATCCAGCTACTATCACATTGGGTTATGAGGATCATGGACATACACTAGTGTCAGGTCAGAGGGTCAGGAATCGGCTTCCCAGGAGAGAAATGGCTGCCCCTGCCCTTCGCTGCCAAACCCTCCCCCCATCAGTGAAATAATGGCAAAATCAGCAGGGAGTGGGAAAGAGTGAATGACATCATTTTCTCCTTCTTGCTGTGCGAAGGTGATAAGGATTCCTAAGTCATCCTGCATTTGAACTGCTGAGGCTGAGAAGAAAAAAAGAAAAGTGCCATCTGTTTATTTTCTGTCTGGGTAGACTCCTTGTCTCTGAAATAATCCTTGTAAATTAAGCCTATTGCAACAACCACACCTTCTACTTCAAAGCCAAAAACTCCAGACTGTGTGCAAGTGACTAACAAATGAAACAACACAGTACGGTTATGACCTAAGAGAACCCTGACCTGTCTTTTCCTTGCTTTTGATGATTCTCTGATTATAACGAAGATTTGGCTTTAATATACCCATAGAATCTGTGAACTCCTTAATATGGTAGAAAATAATGATCTGTCCCATTTTTTTCTTCAAACTCTCAAACCTCTGCTTCACACAAACTGAAGGCCTAGTGGAAATCATCTACTGAGGAATATTTTCATAGGTCAGAAAATATTGTCACTTCCACATATGTGCCAACGCCCAAGTCTGAACAAGCTTCAGTTACAGGGAGAGGCACAGAGCTTGGCAGAAGACGAAAGGTTTGCCTGGTGAATTATGAATGGTCTAGACAAGGTAGTCCTTGTTTAGGATTAGAAGGGAACCTGCAATGTGGTCCCATCAACTGTTCACTGAGAGCTAGAAGCTTTGTTCACAGTGCAGGAAGAACCTTTGGTTTGCTCATTCACTTTTATTTGTTTCCTCACCACCTTAGGGGAACCAGGAGTGCACAATAAATCACCAATGGCTTCCCATCAACTCTAACTGAAACTTTGGGTACTACAGGAAATGTTAGACAAGGAGTTCTCAATAGTAGGAGAAGGAATCCGCGTGGATTCTACACTTTCCTTTCTTCTCTTATGTCCTACTCGACCTATTTTCCGTGGCTTCAGGGACCCAGCTTGCTCCAAGGTCATTGTTCTGGGCTCTAGTTACCATCAGCCTCTACCACACCCCTCAGACCCTTATCCGGAACCTTTCAAGCCACATAGATAAAGGCAGTGAACCTCAGGCAGGGTTCCAGGTTGTACGCCAGTCTTGGAATGCAGGCCCTGGGCCTTGTGGCACCCAAAGTGCGAGGTGAAATTGTCCTAAATTAGTCAATTCTCCTCCCCAGATTTCTATCCTGTCTACAGCAGAGAAAAGCATAGAGGCAACAAAGTAATTTCTAGAGTCCTTTCTTTCCACTTTACACGCAGCCAGCCAAAGAGATTAAAAATTTAAAAGGGTAAACTACTGGGGCAAAGTGCAAGCCTTTGATATTGTTACCACCCTGTTCCCCCAATTTCCCAATTCACTTCCCAAGGTCCTATCTAGTCCAGAACACCATGAAAGGTTAATGAATAAGGGAATCCCGTGTCTTCAGTCCCATGAATACATGCCTTGTGTACCTGTACGCCAAGCTTTATAACCTGATCTCTGCTTCCCATATCTTCTTTCTCTATCAGTCTAATTAATATGGCTCAAAAGAATCCATTAACCCAAATTCAGCTCATTTAAGAAAATTGGCTTACTAGTGATAGAATAAAGGCCCTACAGTCACCATCCATAAGGTTGAGTCTGGATCATTTTGAGCTTACCCCTTTTTCACCAAGCTCACAGAAAAATCTCCAGAGTTGACAGTCTAGGTATAAACAGAAAGCATTTCTTCTGAGTGCTGTGAACCAGAAATGGCTTTTCAAACACACCATCCCTCCATCTCAATCTCTACAGCACAGCAAACCATTCCCAGCTTCCACAATAATCTTGGGCTTTGGCAAAGGAAAGCTGGCTAAATCTGAGATGTGTCATGAGGCCACTGGCTGCAGAGGAGAATATCTAAACACAAACCCAGGCAAGAGCAACAGACAAGAGTTTCCACAGATTCCCTTGGGCTCCTGTAACTGCAGATCACTGACGGCCTAAAGATAACCCAAGTATCTACGGAGGATCACTTTAAAATAGTAGCTTTAATACCACCAGACAGTTCAGAAGTATTCCCCACCAGAGCTTGCTTCCATCCACACAGGCATGCCAAGCCTAGCCAACAAAGGGGAGCCTGCTCAAGAGATGAAAACCCAAAAGGCAATGGAAGGAATCCCCAAGGGGAACAGACAGTTCCTAGCATGCTGTGCTTCCATTCTATAATTCTATATGTGTTCACATTTGGACTACTGAGAAATAATAAGCTAGCAGAAGATACCTTGTAGAAGCTATCCACTGATAATCACTAGGGATTAAAAAGCAGGCATAAAATGAAACAAAATAGTTTAACTCAATACCTCCTCTTTCTAAAGCTGGGGTAGCAGAAAGTATGCTTGCCTACCAGCCAGTTTTTTTTGTTTGTGTTTTTTTAGAAAAATCTATCTTTCCAAGGAAAACTTACTCCTCTAAGAGTACTACATCAGTATCGAGCTGAGCAAGGGGAACTATACAGAGTCCTCAGGCACAAACTACACATTCATAGCTCCTGCAGCCCCACTAACCACCCAAGTGCCAAACGACCTGCTCAGAAGCCTGTGGTTCCTCCCAGTCCCCACCCTTTAGGCAGAGCCAAAGTTCCTACATTTTCCAAGGAGCCATTAAAATCTGCTCAGCACCTCACCTGTCCACCAAGGGAGTGCACATCGTCCTAAATGGCAGTCGGCCAGGGGCTGCTGTACGAGGGACAGATGCTCAGTAGGCTATTTTCAGTTGCTATCGGCTCAATCGGGAGCTGCACATACTCAGGAGACAGACAAGTTCTGGTTGCATTTCAAACTCCAAGCAGTCAAGAGACATACACCTTTCACAGCTGCCAGGGCAACCAGCTGCCCAGTGCTCCTCCCAAGATGGGAGCGACAAAAACAGTGTAACCTGGCCAGCCACCAGGCCAGCGAGCCGGCTGAACCTCTCATTTCACTGCCTGGGTTATTCTGAGCAGGGCTTATTGACACTCCATGGCAACCCAGGAACAAAGGGCCAGCTAGGAGGATTTAAATGTCTCGCAAAAGTTGCTAGAAAAGTCAGCAGCCTGGGCTTCTGCTTTCATATTAAAATCAGCAATAGGATTACTATTAGATGATTAGTGTTAAGTTGCTGTTGTTCTTGTATTTGTGAGCTACCTGTCACAGCATTCCACTTTTGAACCAAAGTTTCAGTTTGCCACTGGTTAGTGGCTGTGGCTGGGATGCCCATGAAAATTCACTGTGACGTCTGCCTGTCCCCAGGCTAGGAGGACTAGTTTTCTTCATTCTCCTTCTGTCTAAGTGTCATGTAATCTGCAATCAACTTCCACCATACCACTTTTTCAAAACATACAGATTGCCTATACTTAATCTTTCAAGACCTCTCTACTACCTTCAGAATACAAGACTGCAATAATTGTAGGATCTTAACTCTTCACTCTAATAAACCCCTCCTCACAATGTGGTTTTCCCTTTGGTGTCTCTTTTTCTGGGCTCTCCCTTGTCCCTGCTTACAATGCCACTCTTAGTTTCTCTTTTGCTGTTTATCCATCCAACCTCTGCCTCCCCAGACTGCCACCTTCTACATCCAACAGCACAGGTTGAAAGTCTTCCCTCTTATAAATTTGGCTTCATCCAACCAGACTGAGACTTCTTGACAGCAGAAACCACTTCTTACCTATGTTTGGGTGGCTAGTGCCAACCAGTTTTGTGACATCTTTTAACTGATTCTCTTTACTGAAACTCAAAATGAATTCTTCAAAAGGATACATATGTTCTCTATCTCCACAGCTCAGATTCTGTCCGTCTGTCTCTTATGAGAATATCATTTTTGTATTACCATAATTACTATTATAGCCATGAGTGTTCATTCATCAAATATTTATTAAGTACCAATTCTACCCCAGGCAATGCCTTATATGCTAGCCATAAAATAACATGATCATGTCCCAGCCTCAGGGCATATTGTGTCCAACATGCTATACCCCCACTTACACCAGGTGAGTACTGTACTGTCTCCACGTGCACCACTGATAACAAGGAGAGGAGAAATGATCAATAAGTCTGAAGATGACTCATGATGTTTGATTATGTCTCCTTTAAAAAAGCTACAATCCTGCACATAGCCAAGAGCCTTCCCTTCAAAAGATTCTTTTTGACTCTGACCAAGAACCCTTTTGATGTCAAAAGTCATCCTAACTCTTTGTAAAATCAATACTGACTGATTATATATTAACTAGGATATGAATTTAAAAATAAAGAGAAGTTATGACTGTGTAACTCTACATGGCATCCTTAGAAGTCGAAGCATGAACTAGACTGTGAAGGTTTTCTTTTTGTTCTATATTTTACGATTTTTCTTAATGAATTGCTGGTTTTTGTTTTTCTTTTGTTTGTTGTTTTATTTTGTTTCAATTTATCTTGATGTAGTAGCCAAAATCCAAAGACAAAACAAATATAACAAAAATATAAAAATAAAAAAGAAGAAACATCTACCTTACCTCCCCCAAAAATCATAATCTGTATATAAAAACTACATGCAGGATTTTTTTATTTTAAAAAATGAATTATACCACTACCTCCCGAAGAGAAATATCTCTCACTCTTCCTCCTATTCCTCCTCTCCTTTCTATCTAACCCAAATACACACACACTCAGAAAGTCCATGTTCTGCTCTAAACCATCACAAAGAACAGAGAACACATTACCCTGGCTCTAGGAAACACCCTGCCCACGGGTTCAGATTGGCTGATTAGAATCAGGCAGCAGCTGTTCCAGTCTTATGACTGAGGCTCAGAAGGTGCAAATGTAAACTTCCCTTTTCCTGTCAAGTCACTGGAATGGAGAAAGGACGGTCAAGCTATCTAGTGTGTATGTATGTATGTATGTGTGTGTGTGTGTGTGTGTGCATGTGAGTGTGCACGTGCGTGCGCGTGTGTGTGTCTGTCTGTCTGCCTGTCTTTCAGGCAGTGAACTCTGGGGAGCAAACTGGTGTGATGGTGTCTTTTCAATTAGTGGGTCGTGAAATCAATTTAATAGCTCAAGACAAAGTTTCCTCTTGTCTTTTGAAGTGAGAAAAAACTGGATAGACTTAAATTCTCACCTCAAATGTGTGTGGGTCTTCTGGGCACAGTGGCTCCTACTCTAAAAGGTTTCTTACTGTGAGTCACAGTCAGAAGTTGGAAAGCCACTCCACCCTGTGTCTTACACTCTCTCAGAATGACATGAGCTGTGAATAATTAGGACTCCTACAAATAATCATTATCCACGGAGGCTTGCCTGAGATCATGCCAGATTGCAAGGGAAGTTCGGAAGGCAGTTAGCAGTGCTCTGAGAGCTGATCCACACATACCCATGTTTATAGATGAATGATTCATGATAATAAGTCATGGAAGCAGCCTATGTATCCATCAACAACTAAATGGATAAAGCAAATGTAGTATTTATTCACAATGGAGTACTACTCTGCCATAAAGAAAAGTAAATGAGTTATTTGTAGGAAAACATGCACTTTGAAATAATGCTAAGTGAAATAAATCAGACACACAAACTTTAATATTATATGGTTTCTTTTATATGAGAAAACCAAAGTATAAATAAAGAGAAAAATAAGAGGCAGATAATACAAGTAGGGAGACAAATCTTGTGCAAATAGGAAGGGTACCAAGAGATGAAGGGAAGGAAGGAGGGAAAAGAGGGGAAGGGATGAAAATGAATTAAAATGTGTTATATATATTTATCATCTTTCCACAATGAATGTAATCATTATGTGCTATAAACACATACTAATAAAAAAAGGAAAATGGGGCCAGGAATGTAGCTCAGTGGCACTGTGCCTGCCTGGAAAACACAAGGATGACTTTGATCCTCAGTACCAGAAAAGATTGAAAAACTAAATTAACAATTAAATAAATTTAAAAGTGCTTATTTTCTTTGGTGCATACATACACACACATAAGTGAAAGTTACACAAAAGACAATCCTATAAACCTCCTATCTTACCCATTTTTCTACAGAGGAGATGGCATCCCTCCTCTCACAGTTGTTTTTATAAAACAAAAAGCTTAGAAACTATTGCTCTGAACACCTACTGTCGGTGGCAAAGGTATCATTTCAGGAGTTTGCATACTGGACTTGTTCTGCCATCTGTTCAGTACTTGATTTTGTGTGATTTGAAATTTTAGTGAGTGATCCACTACCCTCTTAAACCGTGAACTATGGATGCACGGATGGACAGATCTGGCTCTAGTTTAACTAGAGGTGAAACAAACACTTGCCAGGAACGACCGGCTAAAAGGAAACTGGGTTGCAGCTTACTTTACACCAACTTATAAGCAATCACTGCATTACACAAGAAAACTTGATTATAAGGAAACATCTTAAAAGTGTGCAGCCTGGGGCTGCGATGTAGCTCAGTGCACCACACCTACCGGGAAAGCACAAGATCCTGAGTTCCATCCCTGATACCAAAAAAAAAAACCAAAACAAAACCAAAACTCAAATGTGCAGCCCCAGCAGACATTTATGTTTCAAATCCTCATAACACCAAGTAGCACAGCACTTCGTATCTCCTTCTCTAAACAACAGCTCTCATTTGATGATAAAGAGAAAAATTTTATTCTGGACAAAAGAGATAAATTACATCAATGAGAAATGAGCCATAAATTTAATAGTGAGATATTTCTTTTACATTCATTCACCCCTCCCAGAACTTCCTGCATACTCAATAATGAGAAACTCAAAGAAGAGCTTATTCTATTCTTCCCCCAATAGCAAAAAAGGCACGTTTGTGGATCCTAACAAAAAGTCCATTGAAGTTATCCCTTTCCATCCTTCATTGGGTAATTGGGCTGGAAAGTCTAAGTGGTGATGGCTTTGGAAATACTGACTGAAATCCAGTCAACTCAGAAAATAATTTAGATCCTACCAATCCTCTCTAGAACAAGCCAAAAATCTCTTGCAATGAAAGTCCACATAAGACCAGCATTGCTTGCTATTATAAAATCAAACTGTGAGTTCTCTTAGCTTTGAAAAATTTTCAAGGAAGCAATGCCCATGTTAAGTGCTTGTGTCATGGTCTTCACCTGCAGATGCAACAGGCTCGAAGGGAAAGCAAAACGCAGAGGTTCTGCCTTCTCCCTGGTGGCATAATAGTAGTTTTACAGCATGATTAGTCTTATTAATGGGAAGGAAAGAGTAGGAAAGAGAAGAATATACAGGTAATTAGAACTCAAGTGCTTTTCTCTGTGAGAGCAAATAAAACTCTTCCTGCAGCTAGAGTCGTATAGATAATGAACATGAGAAATAAATGATTTCAGGGAAGAGAGAGGAGAGAAGTAAAAAGCACAAACTGGAGAAGGAGCCACTCCATTTGCTGTTACACATTCCCTTCTCACCTCTCAAGCAGCAGGATGGGGTCGGATCCTTGCACACACCAGACATAGGGTGAAGTGGATGTTGCACACTTAACCCCAAGCAACAAATGAAGAAATTTTAAAATATAAAATTTGAAGAGATTAATAATGATAGAACCTTGTGGATACCACTGTTTAAAATACACTAGCCTCTTGGGCCAGGGATTTAGCTCAGCAGTTCTGGCATCTGCCTGGCAAGCACATGGTCCCAAGGTCCCAGTACCACATACCACAATGCCCGGTGTGAGTCACCAAGCAAATAATCCCAGCAATCAGTACCACATGTCACAATGCTGGGTGTGGTGGCTCATGCCTGCAATCCCAGCACTCAGGAGGCAGAGGCAGGAGGACTGCTGAGTTCAAGACTTGCCTAGGCTACATAGTAAACTCAGGACCAGCCTGAAATACAAAGCCAGACCCTGTCTAAAAAAAAAAAAAAAAATACACTACACCTCTTGTTGGCCATGTACCCTTCAACAAGAAGTTTAACGAAACCAGAAACATATTAAATAATCAGAAGTCTCTGTTTTGTTAGGGTAAATGTAAGGAAATAATAACATAGTCCAAACTTGGTACTAAGCAATCAGTAAATATTACTGATAATTGTCAAGACAGTAGTTACAGTCAGCAGGGTTTTCCTATTCTCTGTATTTTGCAATAAAAATAAAATAAGGAAGGGGAAAAGAAAAGTTATTCTTTTTTTCAAAATATAAAAATTATACATAAAGTATCATGTGTATTATGACACATATACACATTATATAATGTTCATATCAGGAGAAGCCTATGTATCTTCTTAAATATTTACCATTTCTTTGTGGTGAAAATGTTCCAGAGTCTTTTCTCCAGTTTTCTTTGAAACATACAACACATTACAAGCATTAATTATCAACCTGCTATAGAACGGAACATCAGAACTTATCTCTCCTCACTTAGTATTCACTGACCAACCTTTCTCCATCCTAGTTTTTAGGTAGTTTTTGGTTTTAAATGTTTGTTTGGGGTTTTATTTGAGTTTGGTGGTGGTGGTGTTTATTTATCTTCGATGAAGGCTCTCCCCACGTTGCCATGGCTTGCCTCAAATACCACAGCTCAGGTGATACCACACCCTCAGACAATGGAGCTCACAGCTGTATACCACAATGTCTGGCCCTTCCTTATTATCTTCATGGGTACCTAATAAAATAGCTCAGAACAAAAATCACAGCTTTTCCTTATGCCCCAAGCATGCCATCCAGCATCATTGACACACAACAAATGTGGTGACTTCATTACTCTGTGAACACAGAAGATGGGTCTATTTTCTTTTAAACGTGGCCCCGTCTTGGTACCAGACAAGCTATAGTGCCTCTACAAAGATTTCCATTATCTGTCCTACTGTATACCTCTCTGATTATGCATTTTACACTTCACATTTTCTCTACAACTAAGGTGGACTATAATAGAATATATTACAAGTAAGGTTTTTCTGTGGTTGTGTAAAAGAAATCCTAAACATATATAAAAACAAGAGCGCCTTTCACAGACTATGTGGCTGACCATTAAGCAGGCAGCTGAGTCACAGGAGAAAGAGGACACAAGGAGACTGCTATTAGCATGACAGCACTCGAGGTTGGAGCACTCACTGGAGGATTAGTCTAAAAACACGACAAAACCAAAGGAGTATTTCCACTCTACAGTGACGTTCTCTTTCCCATACTCTTCTCTATATTTGTAAGTATCCTAGTGGAAGTAGTATATTAATAGCAAAATCTTAGTGGCAATTCCCTATCAGCCCAAACAAATTAGTTTTGTTATACAGTTTCACTGTGGCATTAAGAGGTCATTTGCTGGACACTTAAGAGCTAGAAGTGGGGGAAAAAATAACCAATAGTAAGCTGTTAACATTCCATACATGCCATTTCCTCCCTCTCTCTTCCTTAGCCTATCCTTTCTTCTCTGTTCTTATTTTATGTCCTCTTCTATTTCTCTTCCAGTCCTTTTTTTAAAATCTGCCTACATTGCAGGTCAATTATGATACTAACTGCAGTCAAAAGGCACTGCTAAATATCATACAGAAATTAAGGCTGTTCATTTGGGATTTTATTGTGGGTTTTTTGAAAGAAAAACTAACAAAGTACCAGGGAAAGTGTGGACTTTGGAGAGAACTTAGTCCTCAAGATTCTTTTTCTTTTTTAAATAAAGATCATATTGGTAAGGAATTTAGAAGAAGGGGAGGATCCTAGAAACTTGTTTAATATAACTGTCTCTAGAAATTGTCAGGTAGGGGCGGGGCAATCAATCCTAGGTATAAATTGTTGAAAACTCAATAAATCTTCCAACTTTAACATAAGTTCATTTCCTTTTATTAATTCCTTTAGCAATTATCTGGATGGCTCATCTTATAAACCTTTTTGGTATTAACTAACCAACTACCATATTCAAGGTCTTTAAGAACACTGCAGAGTTCTAGGTATCTAAACTGGGCTACAATAGCACAGTCTGAAAAGAAACAAATGTGAGCCACCTACACAGTACTAAATTCTTTCAAAGTAGTAATAAAGAAAAAAAAAGATGAAATATGCCTTCATTTTTTTTTTCCTGTAGTGCTGGGGTTTGAAATGAGAGTCTTGCACATAGTGAAAATTTACATTATTTTATTTTCATCAAAATCCAGTTTATATTACAAACCAATATACCACAACTTGCACTAGTTGTGTTTGAAGTGTTACATGTGACTACTGGCTTCAATATAGGACACTGGAGATGTACATAGAGGAATAAAAAGAGATAGGACACATTTAATATTAAAAATCTAAAATATAGCCAGGCATGGTGGCTCACGCCTGTAATCCCAGCATTCGAGAGGCAGAGATAGGAGGACTGCTGAGTTCGAGGTTTGCCTGGCCTTCATAGTGAACTCAGGGCCAGCCTGAACTACAAAGCGAGACCCTGTCTCAAATTTTAAAAAATCTAAAATATAACCTGGGCTGGCGATTTAGCTCAGTGGTGCCGCCACCTATCTTGCAAGTAAAAGGTCACTAGTAGGTTCTAAATAATCCCTAGTAGGGCCTAAATAAATAAAATATAACCATGTAGATACATAATGTAGTAACTACTGATTTTTCCACAGTGTTGGCTATACTAATGTGTTGAATTATATACTCCCTTGAGACTCACCACTTATAAAGTAGACCTCTACTCTAATGAGCTTGTGACAGGGACATTTGTCTTAATGTCCATCTGATCCAAACAAGGCTCAGATTACCTACACCATTCTCCATGAGGGCATTATTAAAATAATGTGGACACCTCTCAATGCAAAAAAAGATAGTTTATGTTTTGTGTATCTAAAAGTCATATACCAACTTTCTAAATTACTGTATAAACAGAGGGTATGTTAGTCAGTTTTTGGTCATAATTAACAAACACCTGAGATAATAAGAAAAGGTTTAAGCCTGGCATGGCGGAGCACATCTACAATCCCAGACTCTGGGAAGGTATGGCAGAAAAATGACAAATTCAAACCCAGCTCAAGGAACTTAATGACTTAGCAAAATCTATCTCAACATTTAAAAGGGGTCTAGGAATATAGTTCAGTCTAAAGGCTATCGGATCAATTCCTGGTACTCATCCCTTTCACTCAAAAAAGGTTTATTTTGGCTTACAGTTGCAAAGGTTTTGGTTATCTGACTGGCCCTGTTGCTTTGTTGTACAGGGCAGTACAGTGAATTGGAGCAGCATTGGGTGGCAGAGGAAATCTATGTACTTCATTGGTGGCTGGAATGCAAGAGAAACAGGAAGGGGCAGAGTCCCATAAACTCCTTCGAGGGTAATCCCTCAACAATAAAAACACCTCCCATAGGTGCCACTTCTCAAGATTCTACCAGCTCCTAACAGTGCCAATCTGGGTAATAAGACTATAGCACATGGGGCAAGTTTCAGAGCCAAGTTATATCAGAGAGAGAGAGAGAAGTTCTCTGCTTTGTTCACTAACGCACAAAACCAAATCACTATAGATAAGACCACTTTTGACAACTAAACCATTAATAAATGTGCCAGTAACAATCTGCTTTTGAAGATGCTTAAAATTTACAAATTTAGGAGCAAGCATGTACTAGAAGAGTCCTCCTTTCTTTTTGGGGACACGTTTCAAGATATTCCATGGATGACTGAAATTACGGACAGTACCAACACTAAATATACTATGTCATTTTTTATGCATGCCTTATGATAAATTTATTAAGTAGGCCCAGTAAATGATTAACAGTAACTAAAAGCAAATCAGATTACAGTAATACATTGTAATAACAATTATTTAAAACTTATGAATTATATACTTCTAGAATTTCTATTAAATATTTTTAAACCATGGTTCATTCTAGGTAACTAGACCTGGAAAGTAAAGCCTCAGGTGAAGAGGGACCACAGTACTTTAATACATTTTGTAGGATATTCACTCCCAACTCTCATAGGATATAATTTATTTATACATATTCCTTTATTGTTAATTACAGAATTGTCTCTACTTTTATACTTATATGACATTATACTGAACTTTTAAAATTATGTATTATATACAAATTAAGATATAATGTATACTAGAGTTTCACTTCAAAATAATCAAATGCATCACCAAATATTTACTATAAAAGGGGGGTATGCTAGGTCTAACAGAATTAAGAATTGACTATTTCTAGTAAGCCCAGCAATGCACAGAATACTTAACCCACATAGCTGTGAGGCACTTACCTTCAAAACTCGGGGAAGGAAAAGCAATCATCATTAGCACAGGAAGAATCATCACTCCATCTATCATTGTACAACTGTGCAAGGAAAAGAACACATATAAGTGAAAATAAATTAGCTGTAGGGTACCAAATTAAATTAGGCATTTCATCTTCAATCTACCATTTAAGGCCTTTCTTACAAATTACCCTAACATATACTGCCTTATGTTTTTAGTATATTAAAAACATATGTCCTTTTCATTAATTTAAAGAAGTCATCTAAGAAGTCAGATGGACCTCTCAAAGACTGCTTTCTCTGAAACTATCCTCTTTGCATTTCATTAAGAAAACTGAGGGAGTAAAAGTATGAAGGTTAAAAGTAAATCATGCCCCAAATTTTTAGGTTTGAATTCTATCTTACATTTCTGAATACAATTAGTGACATTAAAAATCTTGAGAAGATGAATGTATTGTTCTAGCACAATGTTAAAGATTAGGACACTGAAAAGCCAAATCATTATGTTTGAGCCTTCTCTTTTTTTTTTTTTTTTTTTTTTTTTTTTTTTTTG
>PVIC010002942.1:0-35816 GCA_004025085.1 Thryonomys swinderianus
AGCTCTACCTGAAAATGCGCAACTTTAAAAGAAGCCTTTCAATTTAATAGCCCTGCAATTTGAGCCCTCATTCTGGGTCCCCATGAGGTTGCTTAGCGGGCATGGTGAGAGACATCTATCTCCCATAGCATCTGATGCACCCATCCAAACCCAAACCCACAGAGTCCTGTAAACATGGTCACAAGAGCAGAAAGTTTGGAAATCTGATGTCAACAGATGTGTCCACTGTCTGATGGTTGATATGGAAGCTTCCCCCCGCCGTAAAGAAGAGGAAACTCAAAGGAAAAGTTGAACTCACCTGAACCCATGTTACAGCTAGTAATCATTTCACAAATTGCATAAAACATAATTGAACGAGTGAGATTTCATAGAGCAAACTGTGGCTAACAATCCTACTGCGGATGGTATCTTGTTCTTTAATGGGAGTCTTTCCAGCTTAAGGTAACAGAACAATTCAGATAGAAAAATATTAAGGAAATAAATAAAAGGTATTACAGTTGGACCTTCTAAATCTCACTTGACTCCTATTAACAATTTTCTGGTATTTTGAACAATTTACTTGTAACAATCAATTACTTTCTTATTTTTCTTAAAATACTGAGTCTTGAGAAACACAAACACACACATTTAAAGTTTGTTCAAAGGATCACTGAAACCACTAGCACACTGTGACTCTTACTGATGAGTCTATCAGATGGCCTCACAGGAACCAGGAATGGGACTTCCCTTTTCCTTCTCCCTGGTTCACCTTCTTCGGAGTTTAAGAAGTAACTGGAGTACTGCTGCCCATGGTTTAATTGTCTGTCTTGTTTAGGACACTGTGACAGGCTCAGTGCTGTTAATTGAGTCCTCCTTGAATAATTCACTTTCTGCCTGGGGGCAAAGAGAAGGGGACACATTTCTGTTTCCTCTAGTGATTCCATTGAGATATAGCCCAGCCATAAAAGAAGATACTAATAATCTATGTCTCCAGAAGTAAAAGGCAACAGCCAGAGGTAGCCTCACTTTTTCTGGGATTTGAATGTACGATTTTCCCCTAGGCCAAAAGAAATTGCTCCCTGGCTAGTTACTACTCACTGGGGAATCCATGATAAAATATTTTCATCTTTTCAGAATATATACATTACCAAGAAAAATATCTTTCCCAAGAGCTACACCTATGTTGAGTAGGAAAAGGAGGTATGTAACAGTTTGCCACTTTTAAAAATTAAACAAGAAAGTAAACATTTAAAAAGTAAAATTAGAAATAAATAGGCATTTGAAAGACCACAAAAACTAATTCCAGGATTAGATCAGCGTTAAAAGAATCCTACTTATGTATATGACCAGCTCTGCCTACACATGTTGAAGAAAAGCAACTCACATTGTCTTCTTTCCATGGAAAACCACCCTTACATGCAACAAGATACTTACTGTCCACAAATTCAGGAAAGGTTGGAACCCCTGGGGAGCAAGGAAGCAGAAAGCAAGCAGTAAAACATGTCACTGGGCGATCACACCTTCGTTCCACTCTGCCCAGTAATCTTCTTAGTTAAAGGGGCAAGGCATGCTTTGCCCCGTGACAAAATATGAAATTAATTCATCCAGTTATAAATAAATGATCTGACCCTAATTGGCATTTCTAAGCCTTCTCTGGGTAGTAGCTTTCTTATTAACAAGCTACTTCATATGATGCCAGAGATACAGGGTCCTCAGAAGAGAAATCACAAGTCTGCTTCTAAACTTTTTATTTAGTAACGGAACCTGAAAACTTTCTTCTAATACCTACACCTCTAGACTGACATACAGGAAAGTTAACAATAAAAAGTTATGAGCAGAGAGTAAGCTGGAAATAAAAGCCAAAATATTTTTGTAGAAAGAAAAAGTAGTCTATGGAGAAATGACAGATTTCTAGGACTGAGGCAAGAAGTATTCAACAGCAATACAAAGCACCTTGTAGTGGCAGAAAGTGAGGGAGGAAAAAAACCCAGAAGAAAATATTGCACTGATAGAATATAAAAGGGACACAGAAGCCAACAGATAGAGTTCCCACAGACCAAAGATGGAACATTTTGGTAAGAAAATTAAGTAATACTGGATTATAACCCAAAGTAGAAGATAAACACCCATATGTTCTCCAATATAAAGGTGAGTGAACATATAAATAAAGGAAGGAGAATGTTAAAACTCTTTTTCTTTTTCTTTTGAGACAGGGTCTCGCTTTGTAGTTCAGGCTGGCCCTGAGCTCAAATGTAGCCCAGGCAAGCCTTGAACTCAGCAATCCTCCTGCCTCTGCCTCCCGAGTGCTGGGATTACAGGCGTGAGCCACCATGCCTGGCACTGTGGTATGTGGTATTGAATGTTGGTGGGCATGAGTCACCATGCCCAGCATTGTATGTGGTTACCCGGCATGGAACTCAGGGCCTTGTGCTTGTGAGGCAGGCGCTGGAACCACTGAGCTAAATCTCCAGCCCTGCTTCCTGGCTTTCTGGTTAGGGCAGTTGTGCACAGTCCACAATTCCAGTCCTTGGACTTCAAGTAAGAAGAAGGTTTGTGTTCTCTTCCTAAGGAACTGAAGGAGACAAAATTCATCCTTACAAAAAAACCAAAGCAATAAGGGGCTGCTAAATTCATAATTCAACTTCTTTTTACACATTTAAAATTGGAAGTTCGGTGAAGTTAAATGACCAACACAACCATAAGTAGAAACCTCAATCCAACCCTCTCTTACATACATACATACATACATGTATTTATGTTTATATATGTGAAACTTCCAAATTCTTGATTCTATTCTAAAATATATAAATAGCTATATAGATGTTTCATATGTAAAGATCAGACCTCCAGATAAACACATCACCCTCTACCCTGCTTATGTGTTGAAGAGTTACTCAGTCAATAGCCAAGAAATCTGTCTGATCCCTTTCTGCCCTTTAGCAAAGTGGGAAGGAGTTTAAAGAATAAACAGATGATAAGAATAAGGGAATTTCAGGCCATGAACAAGGCATCTTGAATATCTTCCTTTTAAAATATTACAGCATCATCTCTATGGCAGACATTATTTTCCTTATGATCACTAGTAATTCAATTATTTCACCCTGTTTTACAGCAGGAAGCAAATGTAGCACCTAATGAGAAGAAATACTGTGACCCACTTGGAAAAATATTACCTTGCAATGCCTTAATCGATTACAACCTTGATGGCTGGTATGGTTGGCAGGTCCCTGACACCTGTGACCTCTCGGCCCTGTTAATACCTGATGCTATTTTATTTCAGAATCTAATTTGGGTTCATCAGTAATTAAAATGCATGAAGCTTAGTTCACTATTAACCCCAAATTTCCCCCTCTGGATCCTGAATCATTCTTGAGAAAAACTGTTCATCTCAACAAAATGTTGATGAATATTTTGGATATGTAGCAGCGTATAGACTCAGCAATAGAAAGAAGAGTTGTCATTCTTCCTAATCCCATTTTAGAGATAGAAACACAGAAACAGCCATTCAGTGAATAGTTCTGAGGCGCCCACACAACTGACACTACCTGGGAAAAAAATGGACCTCATGAAGGGAATAAATAGTTAAGGCATATCTAAATAATACATTTTACAAGCATTAAAAGTGATATTTGTGAAGATTAAGATACCATGAAATTAAATTCACACAGTGACCTCCAGGCACAGTTTCCCTTTGTATGGTTTTCCTTATCCATGGCCAACCCATCTAAAAATAGTAAATGGAAAATGGCATAAACAAAATCTTCCTCAGTGTTGAAGTGTGTACCATTCTGAGCAGCATGATGAAATCTTGCCATGACCCACTCCACCCTTTATAAAATGGGAACTGTCCCTTTGCCCCAGGTATCCATGCTGCGTATGTCCTGTGCCTATTAATCATCTGGTGCCTGTCTTGATTATCAGGTTGAATGTCATGATACCACAGTACTTACATTCAAGTTACCCATTTTACCTAATGTCTCCAAAGCATAAGAGTTGTGATACTAGCGTCTTCATTATAATATATTGCATAATTTTTCCGTTATTAGCTATTGTTGTTAATCTCTTAAAATGTCTGATTGATAAACTTTATCCTAGGTATGTACATTGTGAGGAAAAAATATGATTTTAGGCATCCACTAGTGTCTAGGAATGTAAACCCCATGAATAACCTCATTCACATGCTCACACATGAATGTTATATGATGTACCTGTGTGATGATAAGCCGTGTTAACAATGAGAAGACACTGGAAGAAAATATACATCTCGGTGTGCTAAGGATTTTTTCTGCTTCTTAAATTAGTTTTTAAAGTTTTCCACAAGAAAATAAACAGAAACATAGAGTTTTATTACAAGTTTAAAAGATAGATAACAAATCTTAGATGATTCCAGCCTGTCTCCACTATCTACTGCTCAGTGCCCGCAAGAGAATCCAGTCTCCATGCTACCTCTGCTCTTTCCTTCTAGTGAGTGGTTTAGAGGAGACCCAGCATCAATTCGACAAAACTCAAGCTGATCTACTTCCATTCTTTGCTTAGCACCTGGGGCCTTCCACTGAAAATTACACAGCTGCGTAACTTTCTGCTTGCTACCAGCTTACCCGGTGGCTTGGCTTAGAATTTTTTCCTGTGGTATTTATTGGATGAGTAATACCCAGAAAGGAGCCTATAAACGTATAGGGTAAATCAAGGAATTGTTTCCTCACAAAGTTTTAAGAGGCAGTATTAATTAAATCAGCCTTTTCACATGGGATCATCTAATGACTATTGCTGAATTAATTAAGAATGAAGACATAAACTCACAGATGAAAATGATCAGAAATTATTGACTCTCCCCATTTTATCACCTCCAGCCATGTAGAGAACATGCTGTCAGCTATGATGTCATGTGGTAGAAGTTTGAGTGAGAAGAGCAGTCTATGTTCCTTTAATTTAGATGGAAACTCAGTAACTAGCTAACTCAGGAAGTCCCCTCACCTCTGAAAGTCATCTCATTTTTTTTAATGACCTGAGTATCTCTGCTTTTCCTGCTTGTATTTCAGTTTTCCAGAATCTTCCCAACCTATGTCTTCTCCTTCAACAAGTTATGTTTCCAGGACAGAAGAAGTTTTGTCACTCACTGATCAACACACTCAGGCTTCTGGCAACTCTGCAAGGCACAGCCCAGTGCCTACTCATCAGACTCCCCAAGGGTGACTAGATTTCCAAGGCCTCCAGACATCAAAACAGGGCCCTACTAAGCCTTCCAACCCAGATTCTTTCCTTTCCTCTTTTGCTCTGCGGTATTTTAAGCAGGAGACAATCCCTTGGAATCATATTATTACGTTTACCTTTGACTCTGAGACTCCAGAGACCTATGGTTTCACTTTCACTGTACTAAAAGTACCCTTGTGTGATGAGAGTGAAGCATTTTAAGGCTCTCACACCTAATATGTTTTCAATTCCCCATTGCATAGAAGGGTATGGCATTATTGTTTCTTTTAGAATAACTATAGCAATCATGGATGGCTAAAAAGGTTTACAACAATGAATATGAAAAAAAAAGTAACCACACTTACTTCTCATTACTTCTTGTTACAATCTTTCTAAATCAACTTAACTTTTGAAACTATACCCCTGATTAAATGAAAAGCATGAGAAGAAATACAAAGAAACAAAGGAAGAAGACAGAAAAGAGAGAGAGAAGGTTAGGTTTCTATTTTTTTTTCCAGTACCAGGAATTGAACTCAGGACCTTGTGCTTGTGAGGCAGGCCCACATTTCTAAGTATTATAATGTAAAATTAAAGATAATTACCAAATGGCCTCAACACAAACTATAAATCACATCTTTTAAACTACCAGACCAAACCAAAGAAAATAAATAAAATTCTATCAAAGGCATGGCATGTAAGAAAATGCATGGTAAACTGAAAACCAGAGACAACAGAAATAAGTTTTTGTTTAAATCAGTCCTATTTATTCAAGGAAGAATCAGATTGAACAAACAAAAACACCTCCTTTCTGCTTATAAAGAACTATAAGATAATGTTGAGAATACAAGCTAATAAAAGGAGTTATAAGAAAGATTTGGAGCTGTTCCAGTTATATTATCACAATAAAAGAGCATTTACCATAAGAAATATCTTTAAAAAAGGAAGGTATTGCATGATGAGAGAAAAATAACCATCAATAGAACATGCAAGCGAAGCTGGGCTTCAACCCAGTGTCACTGAGTTCTTGTAAGAAGAGCCCCTGACAGACAACTAGCAGGAGCCCATGAGGAGTTGAACACAGAGACTAAACTGTTGCTTCCATGGGATGGAGCTCTAGAGGTGCCAGGGGCTGGAGGGAGCTGGGAAGGAGTCTCCTCTAGAAGTGCACATGGGAACGTGCACTTTTGGGCAACTTCTGAACTTGCAGCCTCTGTATCTAAGGAAGAATAGATTCCTGTTTGTGGTACTTTATCGCAGAGGCCCTGAGAACCCAGTGCAGTGTTAAATCTCAAGATGAAGCTGGAAAAGTGACTGAAATGCCAAAATATGACTTAATATGTATTAAGTTAAAATAATGATAAACAATATAACAAATAACATAATGTATAGTAACAAAGTTATTAATAATCCATGATCATAACTAATGAAGAGAACAGACAAAAATAATAGAAACAATGACCAAAATAAAAGGTGAACCTATTAGGAAGGAGACATCAATTAAAAAGAAAAAACTACCATAAGACATTAGGAAAAGAGAACCAACATTTACAGCTACATTAGAAATTGTAAATTGTCAAGATACAGATAAAATAGATTTTATGTTTTTAAATGTAAGGTTTTATCTCCTCATATCCTACTACAGAACATTCTAGTATAACCTTATGCAATGTCCCTTAAAATGAATGTCTTTCAAACATCAACTGTACAATGATCAAAACTACAAAATTAACACTGATACAACATCATTTAGTAATCTATGAATCTATTTTTAAATTTGCCAGTTGTCCATTAATGGCCTTTTGTCTAACCCAAAATCTAATCCAGATTCACATGTTGCATTTAGTTATTGTATCTCCTTAATCTGCTCCATTCTGAGACAGTTCCAGAACTTTAGCTTTGAATATTAATAGTTTAGAAAAGTACTAGCAAGTGATTTTGTAGCATAATCTTAATTAGAGCATACCTGAATGTTTCCTCATTATTAAACCCAAGTTGCACATTTTGGACAGCATTACTATAGAAATGATGTCATAACATCAATATGTCTCATTACTGGTTGATATAAGCTATCATCATCCTGTTAAAATAATGTTTTCTCTACTAGAAAGTGATCTTTTCCTCTTTCAAATCAATGAATGTCCATGGAGAAAACACATCAAAAAGATGTAAATATGCTGTTTAGTTAATAATTTCTCTTTAATTTTAATGTCCATTGAGATTGTTCCCAGTTATTACTACAGTCTGTCAAGCAGTGATTTTCTATTGCATTATTCCTTTTTTATTATTGTATTATGCAAAATTTATTACTTTATTAAAAACCTTCCTTAAGAAAAAGCTGACCCTTCTCTTCTTATTTATTTAATCTGTTTATCTATATTTGCTCACATTTTGTGCATTGTCCAGTCTATCCCTATTGCAAAAAATTGAGAAAGCCTTACATGGAAGAGAACATTAGGATGTGGCTGAACAATCATTTGATAAATAGATCAGTATGGGTTTGTACCATGAGTTTGATCAGTTGCCTCAGTAGAAGTCAAGAATAGAAATGCAATTACACCAGCAGGAATATTGCCAGCCAGGACCAAGGGAAACAGAAATAACACAGTGAGATAAAGGGAAGCTATCAGACTCCTTAGATCCCACACGACAGACTATAGAGCCATCCACTCCCAATATATATTATCCTTCAAGAAAAGGATGACCCTGAAGCAGATTGAGAGATTATGAGGAATCCTAACCCTTCCTTGATTAAAGAAGGTGTGACTCCTTCCTAGAAGGACCATGGCAGGACCACGACATGGGTCTGCCTGGAAGACGGGGCCATCCGCAGAGTAATGGGAGTGACACTCCACCCCAGTGAGCCAGCATCACAGTCAGGCAGAGAATGCCCTAGACATGAGAGCTAATGGGACTTGCTTTGCTAGAGTTTGGACTTGTTTTGTAGCTACCAATTGTTTCTTCCTTCCCACTTCTACTTTTTGAGATGGGATCATCGAATTTAGGCTTGTCTTGTCATGGTACTTTGGAAGCATGTGTTTTATTTGGTTTCATAGGCTCAAAAAAGGTGAAAAGAAATTTTGTTTCAGGATGAATCATACCTCATGTCTCACTCATAACTGATTTAAATGAGAACTAGGTGAGACATTGAGAGAGTTTATAGATGATGCTAGAGTTAGGCTTTGGGGACCGTTAAAGCAGAATAAATGTATTGCATGTAAGAATGTGTATATACCTATCAGGGGAATAGCAATGTCAAATGGGACCTCTAATCCTAGTGTTTTGAGGAATCTCCACACTGATCTCCATAGTGGTTGTATGAGTCTACATTCCCACCAACAGTGAAGAAGGGCCTAATAAAATCAATTAATTAAAAAATGAATGACATGGGGCCAGAGGGTTAGCTAAGTGGTTCCGGCACCTGCCTCACAAGCGCAAGGTCCTGAGTTCGATCCCTGGTAACCACATATAATGCTGGGCATGGAGACACGCCCACCAACAATCAACACCGCATACCACAATGCCAGACGTGGTGGCTCACGCCTGTAATCCCAGCACTCAGGAGGCAGAGTAGGAAGGATTGTTGAGTTCGCAGCGGCTTTCCTGGGCACCATAGTGAGCTCAGGGCCAGCCTGAACTACAAAGCGAGACCCTGTCTCAAAAAGCAAAAAAATAAATAAATAAAAAAGAATGACATGGATTTGGATGTGGGCAGGGATGGCATGTTATGGACTGAATATTTGTGTTTCCTCAGAAATTCATATACTGAAACAGTAATCCCATACTGTAACTGTATTTGGAGTAAGGAGATAATTAAGGTTAAATGACATCGCAGGTATTATAGGATTCCTTTCCTCATAAGGTGTCAGAGAATCTGTACTGTCCATCTTCTGAGGACACTGAAAGAAGGTGGCCATTAGCAGACAGGAAGAGATACCTCACTGGAAACTGACCCTGCCGGACCTTGTTGTTGGGCTTCTAATCCCAATAACTATGAAGAAATATATTTTTATTGTTTAAACTAGGCAGTGGCATCTTGTTATGGTAATATAAGCCAGCAGTACAATTTTATTTCATTTTCTGACCTAATTTTTCAGTCTAGAACTTCCAGAACAAAATTAGAAGTAGTGAGAGTGGAAATCACTTTGGTGTTGATCATAGGTAGCAAGTTTTTAGTCTTATATTTTGTAATATATATCAGTTGTGAGTTTTTCATGAGTGTTTACAGTCAGACAGAGGATGTTCCCATCTAATCTTACCTTGTTGCTTTTATTATAAAAGTGTGTTGGGAGCCAGGGATTTAGCTCAGTGGTTAGGGTCCTGGCCTAGCAAGCACAAGGTCCCTGGTTTAATCCCCAGTAACCTCATACAACAATACTGGGCATGGTGACTCATGTCCACCAGTAATCAATACCACAAACCACAGTACTAGAGATGGAGGCTCATGCCTATAATCCTAGGACTCAGGAGACAGAGACAGGAGGATTGCTAAGTTCAAGGCGTGGCTGCGCTAGCATCTTCTAGCATCTATGGAGATCATTATATGGTTTTGTCTTCCATTTTTTTGATACAGCACAATGCATTACTTTATTGTCATGTGTTAAATCAACTCTGTACTAATGACTACCACTTGATTGTGGAATATACTCATTTTTTCCTATGTTATGGATATGTCTTGCTAATGTTTTGCCTATAATAATTTGGAATTTGATAGATAGACAGACATAGACATACAGATAGTTATCAAACTTGTAAAGCTAATTCATCATGCTTCTATAATTGCAAAATCTGGTTATAGTATTCAAATACAGACTAAATATGATAAAATTCTGGGAGGTTTATTGTCTGTTATTTTTAAAGAACTTTTTTTATTCTGTTTGCTTAGTCATCTGACACTAAGAATGCTTCCACATATATAAACCTTACTCCCAAGTTTTCTGTGCTAATGGAAAAGATTTAATATATGTAAAGTTTCTCATTCAACTTCTGCTTAATTTTAGTGTTTGGCACATCCAAGCCTTCCCTTTGCTCTTCCCCTACACATCTGTAGCGACTATTAGTGGTGTGGGCATCTGAAATGAACAGACACTTCTCAGAGGTAGAAGTCAAAGCAGCCAAAGTATATGAAGAAATGTTCAACATCACTGATCATTCAATAGATGCAAATGAAAACAACACTGAGATTCCATCACACTCCACAAAGAATAGCCACTATTACAAAATCAACCAACAGTAAATGCTGCCGAGGCTGTGGAGAGAAAGGAACCCTTCTCCACTGCTGGTGGGATTGTAGACTTGTGCAACCATTGTGGAGATCTGTGTGGAGATTCCTCAGAAAACTAGGTCTAGAGGTCCCATTCATCCGTGTTATCCCCCTGCTAGGAATATACCCAAAGGAATTTTAAAAATCACATTGGAAATACAGATGTACACCCTTGTTCATAGCAGTTCAATTCGTGATAGCCTAATCTTGGAAACAACGCAAATGCCTATCAACTGGAGACTGGATAAAGAAGATGTGTTTTTTTAAATGGAGTATTACTCTGCCATAAAGAATGACAAGATTGATTCATTTATGTGCAAATGGAGACACCTGGAGGGCACACTAATAAGTGAAATAAATAGAACAAAGATATGCAAATACCAGATCTTTTCTTTGATATAAGTACCTGTAGATGTAAAGGACTTCTAGAATGTATGATAGTTTTTGTAGAATGGGAAATATACAAAAGGAATTTGGTGTGGGAACATAATGAGGGGAAGGAATAAATAGGATTTGGAGAAAATAAAAGAGTATGTATAAAGGGGGTAGAGAGGAGGTGGGTGGGCAGGGATGTGGGTAAAAATGAGAATTGACCTATGTCACATATTGGTGAAAATTCCCCAAGGTTTTGTGTGATTGTGAGCTGTATATATAATGTACAAATAAAGTTTATTGAATAATGAAAATAAAAGGGTATTAGTGGTGAATCCTACCTTGTAGACAAAAGCAGAGCCAAAACTTAGACTTAGACTACAGAGCCTGTTAGGGATGGGATGTCACCTCTGCAATCCAGACCTTCCTGCAGATCATTCTCTCTAGAGTCATTTGCCTCCTCAGTGGGAGTCAAGTTTGAAGTCACTCAGTCTTGTGTTAAATGTCCTAGATTTCCTGCTTATCAGCTATGTGATCTCAATTAGTTTACCTCTCTATTCTTCCATTAATAAAATGGGTCAATCATCTCCACCTTGATAAGTAATTGTGAGAAGTGAGTATCACATATGCAAAGTATCTGGCTCATAGTAGATACACAATACCTAAGAATTGCTATTATTGTCACCATCATTAGTTTTCTTATTACTATCAGTGGATAAAAGCATCTTCCATATACTTAGCAAGGTCAATACTTATATATGTTCTATTCAGCACTATATCATCCCCATTAAAAGACCATTTATAAAATGTTCCCACAATGTTGGTTATCATAGCATAGCTACCAAATGAATTTTCAAGTGGATATGCAACATTAATCTCTTGTTAATGGATATTCCCTCCTCCCATTTTAGGTTTTGCTCAAGATTAGGGAAGAAATAATGTCCAGTAGCCAGCAGATACTAATAAACACATAGCTTTTACTAGGGCCAGCTGCTGAAACTCAGCTCCAAAAAAGGAACATTACCCAAGTCAGTTATCGACCTAAGAGAGATTTATTTCAGATTGTTGTGCAGAACAGCAACAAGCCTCAGCTCTAAAGCTGTCTCAACTTTGCTCCAACTGCCCTCTGAGTTATTGACAGGCCTAATTAACCCAGCAATTGCTTAGTGATAATTGCCATCTTTTCTTGGGCAACAGACCTGATTCTCGGTCCCAGATTTGCTAAGAAACATAGAAAGGTAATGAAACAGTCACATCCAAAGGACAACTTCTCCCTGTAGTAAACATATTGTCAATTAAACCATCCTATCTATCGAAAAGGATGCCTGTCAGTTTTTTTGAAAATTAACCTTCTAATTTCGGTCTTAAAATTAGAAATGTATCTGAAGCTGATGAATGAATCATTCAAGAATCATTGCTTTGGGGTCCTAGAAAGCTTTAAAACTCTCCCAGAAATGCCTGGATAAGTCTTTTCATGAAATATTTTCAATTCTTTAGAGACATTTCTAGCAAACACAATTGTTTATCCTGGATTGCTTTGGGCACTGTCAGCACCAGGTTGGCATGTTTATAATGCCGTTTTCATCCAACTCAAGTCCAAAATCTGGGCAGTTATCAGAGAAAGCACCCAGAAACTGTATTGTCTACATTATTCATAATGCTGGAAGCAAGATCAATAGTTTCAGTTCACCAACCAAGGCCCAAAGCCCACCAAGAAGTCACATTTGATGCAGTGAATTTAGGAAGAATGATGTGCTCCTTTACTGCACCCATAGGGCAGTATTCTGAGGTTAACAAAGAAGATAATAAAGTACCAGCCTTTAGACCAGCAAATACCACTTATGAGCCATTCTCCCCGCAAAAGGATTGTGAACAAACATGGTATTCAAAAGGAGAAAATCATAGTGGAGTTATAGCAGATATCAGGGACAGAGTGGAGGAAAAGTACTCAGGACAGACAGAGCATCAAGGCTCAGATGGGCTCCACCACCCTCTCCTAATTTCTTTTACTAGCCCACCTGTAGACCATCAGGTATTATAGAAACTTAAATCCTAGGGATTCTAGATTTGCCATAAAGAAAATATGATCAGTTAAGTTATTCTTGGAGAAAGAAAGCTATGTAAAGAGTCTTAAGGAATTTCAAGCTATGAACAAGTGTATTATGTAAAAGCAACTACTGTCACCAGCGGGCATATTATGCAAGTGATCTGAAAAGCTCAAAGTTGACCCAGATCATACCAGAGATGGACAAAGACAGATCAGGCAAGCAGCACACAGGGCAGCTTGCCAGGAACCTCAGCAAGAAAGGAGTCCCACACCACTAACAGGTGCCCAGGCCTCTTGTCTTCCTGCTTCCACCCAGACCAAGCCAGAGGCAAATGAAAACAGACTGGCTAAGTAAGATATGGTGGAAGTAGTGCAGTGAGACAGCAAAAATGGAGTGGGTGCCATTGACCAGCGATTGAGCCTGCAACTCTTCTACAAGTAGGCTGAGACCAGAAGGCCTTGGAATCTCCATACCTTTCTGGGCCAAACTGGTTATAACTGTTATGTGGAGAAGAAACTCCAAAGACACCAATTGCTACTCTGGGAACACGGAATGAGTACAGCTCTGGTACTGGAACCTATATAGAGGTCTTCACTTAGCTCCTCCACCCAGTCTACCACATCAAAGAAAACACTCAGTAGAAGAGAGAAGGAATCCTGTTGACTAAGCCGTTGGTGAGTTGGTTGAGTCAGATCCACCCTCAAGAGCCTGGGCTCTTGCAGAGTTCAAAGCTGTAGGGGCTCATTAAGCTCATTTTAGGCATTACATTCAGAAACTAGAAAAGGGATGATGACTGTCTCCTTGTGACTAATGTTCTTAGCTTTCTTTATTATTGTTGCTAACTATGATGATGTTGTTACTGTTTTTCTTTCTTTACTCTTACATAGCTATCTTTTTCATTTTTCTACTTTGCTATTACTGAGTCTGTTCAACTTTCTGGTTTTTTTGTCCTCTTAACTGCTTTCATCTTTATAGAAGAGGGAAAATAGTTTCTGGTTTGGCTCCTACTGCTAGGTCCCCCTGTTCTCCTCTTGTTTCCTCACCCTCTCCTGTCTTCCACTCAGAATCAATACCCAGAAGTAAAAGGCTTTCAGTCTGCCCTAATTCCTCTTGTTTCACTATTTTTATAAGAAGGTGTACAAAGTCTCTAGTGGTCCTGTGGTTCTCAGTCAGTACTGTCTCATATATGCCCCTTGGGCCTCTGTTATCCTCGGTCATCTATGAGATTCTTGAAGTCTATGTGATCTTTATAAATCTGCTAACCTTATTTCTATGTTTTCATTCTCCTTCTATCTTCCTACCTTCCTAACTCCTTTTATTCCTCTTTTTATTCTAGTGGCCTTTTATTCCCAAAGGGTACTGATGCTACATTTAAGGACCTGTATATTTTAAACACATTTCTGACTAATTCTAAATTTTATGCTTATAGAGGGAACTCATGAGTTCAAAGTCTTCAGAAAAGAAATTACCAAAGCTTTTAATTTCCTTTACTGTGTTCAATATTGTTGATGATACTGACTATATTATGGCAGCAAAGATAATGTGATTGTTCCGTTCAAATACCTCCCATCAAGTGCCAGAGTTGAGAACTCTCAAGGATCCTTACAGAACCAAGGAGGACAACCCAGGAAAGAGCCATTTCCTAAAGGTCCAGAATATTAAGAAGAAAAAGATTTGCAACAAACATTGCACAGACACTAGGCAAGGAATTAAACAAATAACATTAGCAATGACAAAGGAATAGAAATGAGAAAAAATTCAAAAATTGAGACCCAAAGATTACCACCACAGGGGAATTCAGGGAAAAGGGAAATAGGGCAAACTGAAATTCAAACACCAGGACTCTGAGATGGTAACAAAAGCAGATCTAGTAAAATGGACATCAGAACTAATCTCTGAGATGAAAACACAGATACTACCCACAGTGAAAGATATGATTAAATAAAGATCAGCAACATGATAGAACTTGAGATAGCAAAAACAATAGATACTTTTAAATAGTGACAAGCAGAGTTCCAGGTCATGAAGAATGGGAATGAAAGTTTGTGAAGTAGGATGAGTGAAGCTGAAGACCAAATTTCAGACCTAGAGGACAGGATCAGAGCCAATGAACAGGAAAGGTATTATTTATGGAAAATGGCAAAGGACCATGAGAAAGCAACCCAATAGCTCCTAGACGATTCAAAGAAGAATAACATAAGACTGATTGGAGTCATTGAGGAAGCAGGAGACAGTGCAAAAGACAAAAAAAAAAAAAACCTGTTCACAGATATAGTGGCAGAAAACTTCACAGGAAAAGAATTGGGCATACAAATAAATGAGGCATATATAACTCCAAAAGGTCATGACATAAAATGTCTAACACCTAGGTATATAATTATCAAGGTTCCAGATACCCAACAAAAGAATAAAATATAGAAAGCAGTAAATGACCTAGATTGATGTATCCTGAAAAATTATCTTTCAAAATACACGGGGAAATAAGATACTTCCATGACAAATAACACTTGAAAAACTTCACAAATATGAAACCTGCACTCCAAAACATTCTAAAGAACATCTTGGAAAAAAAACCCAAAACAAGTTACAAACCTATGAGACCCAATAGAGTGAACCCATTGGGCCAAACAAAAAAATGAAGGGAAAAGTACAAAAGTAAAAAATAAAAGAGCCAAGAACAGGAAAACATGGCAGTTCTAAGTCTATACATATCAGTTGTAACCATTAATGTCAGTGGACTCCATGTGCCAATTAAAAGACACAGACTGGCAGAATGAATCAAGAAGCAAGATCCTACAATCTGCTGCATACACCTAATTCAGAAATAAAGCCATAAACTGAAAATAAAGAAATGGAAAACAATTCTCCATGCAACAGGAAACTGCAAAAAAGCAGGAGTGGCTATCTTGTTTGCAGAAAAAAATAGATTTAACACCAAAACTGATTAAGAGAGACAAAGGAGGCTACTATATTCTCATACAGGAAACAATAAAAGAGAAAGAAATAATAATCATAAATAATTATGCACCAAACTCTAATGCACCCAACTATATAACACAAATACCAATGTATATGAAAAGCCACATAACCACTACTACAATAGTAGTGGGAGACTTCAATATCCCACTGTCACAAATTGACAGATTGACTGGACAAAAAAAATCAGTAAGGAAATACTTGAGCTAAACCAAACTTTTGAACAAATGGACTTAATAGATGCCTACAGACTATTTCACCCTACAAAGTCAGAATATACATTCTTCTCAGCTTCTCATGGATCATTCTCCAAAATAGATCACATCTTAGTTCATAGAAGAAGTTTAAGTAAATGCAAGGAATTCAAGTTATCCCCTGCATACTACCAGACCACAGTGCCTTGAAATTGGAGCTGAATGGCAAAAGAAATTTCAAGACCCTCACAAACATATGGAAATTGAACAGCATTCTGTTGGCCAACCAATGAGGCACAGAAGAAATTAAACAGTTTCTACAATTAAATGATAACCCCAGTACAACGTATAGGAATTTGTGTGACACAATGAAAGCAGTTCTATGAGGGAAATGTATAGCAGTGAATGCCTACACCTGGAAAATAGGGCAAGCTCAAATAATCTAATGCTGAAGTTCAAGCTACTAGAAAAATAGGAACAAGACAAACCTAAAGTTTGTACTAGGAAGAAAATTATAAGGATCAAAGCAGAAATTAATGCAATGGAGACAAAGAGAATGATATAAAGAATCAACGAATTGAAGAATTGGCTCTTCAAAAGGATAAACAAAATTGACAGACACTTAGCCAACCTTATCAAACAAAGAAAAGAAAAGGCTCAGATCCAAGCTATCAAGAATGAAAATGGGTAAGTCATCACAGACTCAGTGGAACTCCAAAGGATAATAAACACCTACTTTGAAAATTTGTACTCCAAAAAGATGGAAAATGTACAAGAAATGGTTAGATTCCTAGATACATGTGAACTTCCAAAGTTGAACAAAGAGGATAAAAAATGTTAAATGACCCTGTGAAACTAATCTGTGAAAATGAAATGTGAAGCTAATCTGTGAAATTGAGAATGTAATAAACAAAAAAACCTACAATAAAGTAAAGCTATGGTGCTAATGGCTTTACTGCTGAATTCTACAAAATTTTTAGAGAAGAGTTAATGCCAATACTTCTCAAACTCTTTAATGAAATTGAAAGGGAAGCAGTACTCACAAATTCATTCATCAAATAAACTATTATCTTTATTCCAAAAGCAGACAAAGACCCAATCAAAAAAGAGAACTACAGGCCAATCACTATAATGAGCATTGATGCAAATATCCTCAATAAAATACTCCCAAATAGAATACAGAGAATCATCAGAAGATCATACACTCTGACCAAGCTGGGTTCATCCCAGGGATGTAAGGATGGTTCAACACATGTAAATCAATAAACATAATACACCATATTAACAGTCTCAAAGACAAAATATATGGTCATCTCAATAGATGCAGAAAAAGCATTTGACAAAATCCAGCAGCCATTCATGATCAAAACCCTACAGAAAATCAGAAGAGATGGGCTTTATCTCAAATTAATAAAAGCTATTTATGAGAAGCCAACAGCCAGCATGATACTAAATGGGCAAAGACTGAAATATTTACCCTAAGATCAGGAACAAGATAAGGATGTCCATTGTCACCACTCTTTCCAACATAGTGCTGGGAACATTAGCCACAGCAATTAGGCAAGACAAAGGAATAAAAGAAATAATGATAAGTAAGGAAGAAGTTAAATTATCATTATTTGCTGATGATATGATTCTCTATATAGAGGATCCTAAAACCTCAACCAAAAGACTGCTAGACTTAATTGCCAAATTTAGTAGTGTAGCTGGAAACAAGGTCAGTGCTCAAAAATCAATATCCTTTGCATGCACAAACAACAGATTCACTGAGAGACAAATTGGGGAGTCAATTCCTTTTACAATAGCATCCAAAAATGAAATATCTAGAAATCAATCTAATGAAAGAGGTGAATGACCTCTACTTTGAAAACTATAGGACTCTGAAAAAAAAGAGAGATGAAGATAAAAGAAAATGGAAAGATGTCCATTGTTCCTGGGTAGGGAGCGCCAACATCCTCAAAATGACTATACTCCCACAACTACTATACAAATTCAATGCAATTCCAATTGAAATCCCAACACTACACTTCACAGATCTAGAGAAAACAATCCAAAAATTAATTTGGAACTACAAAAGACCTACAATAGCAAAAACAATTATAAGCAACAAGGACATGGTGGGGGGTATTACAATCCCCAACTTGAAACTGTACTATAAAGTCACTGTGATAAAAACTGCATGGTACTGGCAAAGTAACAGACCTGAGGACCAGTGGAATAGATTAGAAGATTGAAACAACTCTAGATACACGAAGCCTCCTTATCTTTGACAAAGGAGCCAAACATCTTCAATGGAGGAAAGACAACCTCTTTAACAAATGGTGCTGGAAAAACTAGGCTTTAACCTACCAAAAACTAAAGCTAGACCTGTCTCTTTCACTGTGTACTAAACTAAAATCACAATGGATTATAAACCTAAACATTAAAACAGAAACACTAAACCTGCTGGAATACAGGTTAGGTAAAACTTGGAGACATTGGCTTAGGGAGGACTTTATGATCAAAATCTCTATAGCAGGAGACCTAGGAGAAAGAATCCACAAATGTGATCTCATTTTATTAAAAGTCTTCTGCACAGCAAAAGAAACCACTGTCACAGCTAAAAGACAACCTACAACATGGAGAAAATCTTTACTACCTGCTTGTCAGAAAAAGGGCTACTCTCTATCATATATAAAGAACTTTAAAAAAATCAATCCCCCAAAATTTAAAGACCCAATTCAAAAATGGACATCTGAAATGAATGGACACTTCCCAAAGAAAGAAGTAAAAGCAGCCAAGAAGCATATGGAACATCAGTGGCCATTTGAGAGATGCAGATGAAAACAACACTGAGATTTCATCTCACTTCACAAAGAATGATTACTATTGCAATATAAACCAGCAATATATGCTGGTGAGGTTGCAGGGAGAAAGGAACCCTTCCACACTCTTGGTAGGAATGTAGACTGGTGTAACCATTTTGGAAATTAGTGTGGAGATTCCTCAGAAAACTAGGATTGGAGGTCCCATTTGACTTTGCTATTCCCCTGCTAGGAATATACTCTAAAGAATTAAAAGAATTAATTATAGTGACATATGTGAATACATAGTAATAGCAGCTTAGTTTGTGATAGTTAAATCTTGGAAACAACCCAAATCCCCAAACTGGAGCCTGGATAAAGAAAATGTGGTTTTTTAAATAAAATGGAGTGTTGTTCTGCCATAAAGAATGTTAAGTTTGAGTCATTTATATTCAAATGGACATACTTTAAGGATACACTCATAAGTGAAATAAATAGGTCAAAGATGTGCAAATACTGTGTCTTTTTTCTGGTATGAGAATCTGAAGGAGTAAATGAGTTCCAGAATGTATGATAGATATTGTGAAATAGAAAATATTCAAAGGGAAAAGGGTAGGGGAAAGTAATGAGGGGCAAGAAAAAACATGATGTTAAAAATAAGAAAGAAAGCATATGAATATAGGAGTTCGGGGTTGTAGGGTGGGAGAGGAATGGGTAAAAGGGAGAATTAACTCATATCATATACTAGTACAAATTCCCAATGTTGAATGTGATCATGATGTGTATATAAGATGTACCAATAAATAATTTAATTTTAAAAAGGATCAAGATTCAAACTCAGCTCTGAACTATATGTGAGTTTTATCCATACACCCTTGTCACTCAAAGTGTGATCCACACCCAGCACCTGCATCACCCCAGAATTTGCTGAAAATGCAGAATCTAAACTCATTCATATCTTGGACCTATGGTATCAGTCTACAGGTTCAGAATACCCTAGGTAATAGATATATCCAATAAAATTTGAAAAGCAGGATATTAGTCCATTTATCACTCAAATATAGTTGTCAGAGTTGACTTAACTATCTATTGCTATGACATATTTGAAGATATTTACTAAGATCCTGTTTCAGCCTAAAACCTTTTCACCACTTCTTTGTACCCATTACTCTTGATTTCACTTATCAATGGGAAAATCTGCTAGAAGGATGCAGAGTCTTTTATAGCCTGGCATGAAAAGGAAACAGAACTTTTGAACATGTTTTCAATGAATAGTAGAGGCAAAAAGAAAGAAAAACAATGGAAATAAAGCAAAGTATTGAAAGTCAGTGCTTTTCAAACTACACAAGCCAGAAGACAAAGTATCTTTGAATTACAGAGCCAAACTTGGGAAATTCCAAATATAAAATTCATGCTAATTGATGATAAATATGTAAAGACACACAATGAGGAGACAGCTATTCTCCACTCCAGAGGAACTAAGAATTTTTCAAGTAGCAAAATGGGAAATACATTAGATTACATCTATATATTCTGTACACCTATCACAGAAAATTAAGACAAGAGCTATGGGTAGCCACATTAATCAGTTTCACAGCTGAAAGGCAGGAAAGAAAGAAAAACAAATGGCAAGATATATAGGATAAAGTTTTAAACACTCAAAATGATACCTTGTATCATTTAGAGAATACTCAAATATATATAAATTAGCAATACTGGATTTTGAACAATAGTTGCTTCTGAAAAAGAGGAGATAGAATTGGAGAGAGGCATAAAAGGAATTTTTAAAATACTTTTTAAAATGTAAATATTTTTTAATATGCTACTATTTATATTCAAGCTTCCAGGTTGGTATATGGGTCTTTGTTCTAATTTTTTTAGTATATTTTTTAAGTCAAAAATAATTCTTTAAAAGGAAGGAAAAGCAATCCATACTTCTCCCACTTTGGGGAGGTTGAGGATTGAAACCCTCGTGTTGCATATGAAATCACAACAGCTTATATTCAAATTATATTTGAGAAGAAAATCCTTCGTCTACATTCTGAATTCCTTATTAATTTATTTCTGTATAAAGTAATATTAGGCAGATCAGACTACACGGATGTCTATCAATGCACATTTATCAGGGGTATGAAAGTTTCAGATTTGTGAAGTGCCTGGAAAAAGTGAATACTACCTTCTGACTTTGAGACATCTTGTAAATTGTTACCTCATATATTAGTACATCATATTGAGAAAAGAAACAACAGTTGTCAAAATGAATCTATCTAAAGTAAACTGCATAGATAATAAAATTCTCCTAGGAGCTTAGCGAGTACCAAGCATTGTTCCAATCCTATTGGACTAGAACATAGATTAATATTGAAGAATCATGGTAGTACAATGAGATAGATACTGGTATCATCCTATTTTACAGACACAGAAAGGGGATGTGCTTTTCCAAAGTCACAGAGCTAGAGAAAGTCAGAGCCAATATGCACAAAAGGTGCTCTGTCTCATTACTTAACCACTCTACTGCAATACTTTTCAAAGTTACCAGTATAGGGATTTAATGGTATAAAAGAAATATCTAATAATTTTAACACCTCTCAAGTAGGAGGAACTACCTCATGTGCCTCAGAGCTTTGCACTTCTAGAAGAATTCAAATAAATATTGAAAAACAGCCTTGCTGTTGGAGTTGTTCTAATACTTTGCAAATAGAAGGATGATCCTTCGATCAGTAGTGTCTCCTGGACACATAGTAGAGATCCAGGTTCTGGAGCCCAACCCAGACCTGTAGAAACTGAGTCTACACTTAAGCCAAGTCTCCTAAAGGATAAGATCATTTTAACATGGGTTTTGAATCATCACTGTTACTGTGCCCCACCCTAAACCTGGTAAAAGAGAATCATTGGCACTGGATATATATTTTAAAGTGTATACATCAACTTGGCTAGATTATGGGATGCTTCTCTATCTGTCTGTCTGTGAACCTATCCACAAAGCTACTTGTCCTATTTCTTCAAATAACCTTGACTGACACAGATGAGAGATAGATGATAGAGGTACATGATTGATAGATACAGATGATAGATAGATAGATAGATAGATAGATAGATAGATAGATAGATAGATGATAGATAGATAGATAGATAGATAGATGATAGATAGATAGATAGATAGATAGATAGATAGATAGATAGATAGATAATGTGTATACTCTCAGGTACTTTAGATTAGTAGCCAGACTTAGAAATCAGTGGGTCAAGTAACCCCAAAAAATTTCCTTCAATTGATCTCTGACATTATACCCAGTAGAGATCCTGACAAAAGCTCCTTGTACCACCCCTTCAAGATTCCCTGCTTCACAAATCCAAAGTCTTTATGCCACCTCTGATAAAGGAAAGCACATGTCTAACATGCTCACCCTTCTGGAAATGGAAATTTTATACAATGGACTTGCTCTAACTACACCTGGCGTCAAAGGCTGTCTCTTCCACTCACTGGAGCGATGCTACTCACAAACAGCCCCACAAATAGGCCTGCTGTTTCACTGTGTGAATACTTTCCCCCTTTAGCTGACAGGCTAACTTTGGCCTGTCTCTTATTCCCAGACAAGAGCCATAATGCATACATTTTACTGCATGTTGAATTAGACATTCATACTGCAAATTCCATTCTATTTAAAGATGCAGATCATTCTGAAATGCTTCATTGTCACTTCTTTTCCATTCTCTTTAGAAACAAAATCTTAGAAATCAAAAAGAACTGTCAATTATTGGAATCTGTTCATAGTTGTTTCTTTAATATAAGAAAAACAAACTATGTCTAAGACTTTCGAGTCTTACGAACAGCCTTTCTCTCCCCCTACCCAGTTCTTGTTCCCTTTCACAATTCTCTGTTATATACGCACATCCTCTCATTTCTCAAAACTGTAAGTAATAACCATGACGGTTTTAAAAGCAAGTTGAAATTATAGACAATTACACTCATAATCACATTATGGTTTCCCTATGGCTATGCCATTTGTTGTTGAAGCCTCACTGTCTAGCATAGAAGTTGAACACACTGGGTGCAAAGATTGAATAAACAAACAAACAAATGGACGGACAACCCAAGTGGAATTCAAAAGAGAAATTTCATTGTGGGGAGAAAAGACTAGGCCCAGATGGCTGAGGTTTAAGTCTGGACTCTTCCCCCTTAATAACCATGTGATTTGGAGCAAATATCTCAAATTTGCTTTGCCTAGCTTTCCTTTTATTAAAAAAATGGAATAATAACAGTACTTTACTCAGGAAGCTGCTGTAAAACTGAGTGGTTTTTGAACCAAAGGTTTTAGAGCTGTGCCTTCTGCTCAGTGAGCATTGTGTTTGTGTTTATTGGGGGTTTACCATCTCTGCACCAATACTAGTCTACTTCATGTAGATAATGGACACTGAGACCCACCTCAGGTTCTCTCAGTGCAGCGTTGCATTTGAGCTGGACAGTGTCAACTGTCCAGCTCAACTTGTGTCTGAAGGAAAAAGTAGACTTGCAGAAAACACAGAGCTCTCAGGTTGTGGCATCTGGGAAAGAGAAGCTTGTTAAAGGCAAGAGGCAAGCCACATAATTAATTCGTGCAATAGTGCATGTAGGAGAAAACAAAACTGCTGCCAGGCAATGACAAGACAAAGAACCAAAGTGTTGCCTGTTTTTTGAACTTATTTTTGCTTTCAGCTTTGTTAGTGTTATTTTAATGCCAGCCATGAACTCCCTAAAAACCCAGAAATTTCAGAAAATCCTGAGCCAAGCCTTCTAAGGAGGCCCAGGAAGGACAATTCCAATGCAAGAAGTCTTTCCAGGAGCTGACTCTAGGGGGCAGAGTTCCATAGCTGTTTGGCACCGCCTCACCTTCACCATTCCTTCATCTTTTTATTAAAGACAATCGTGCTCCACATCAATTGATAATAACTGTCCTCTCAAAGATCCAAGTTTCCGCCAGTGTATCTGAGTATAGACACCATGATGAATGTGAAGAGATAGTAAGTGAGGAGATGTTCATCCGGAAGACCTAACTAGAAAGTAAGTCCATTGTACGGGTCAGCATTCCATAGTTATAATGAACCAGAGGCAAGTCTCTAACTGGACTCAAATAAATTACCAGCATTACCTCCATAGACACCATGTCTCCCACCAGGAAATCATCTTAAACAATGAAAAGAAAGATTAATTTCAATGTCAAAGGAAATATCCTCAAATTCCAGCATGAACATATTTTCATGAGGAGAAATTATTTTTGTTTTTATTAGCTAAAGACCTTCCAATACACTATTCTATTGTTGCCTTTGAAGGGAAATTAACTTGCTAACTTTCTGTTTATTTGTAGCATAATATGTGAGCAGAGACAAAGGATTTTCAAGCAGGTTTTTTTTTCCACAAGAAAATCTCACTCATCCACTAATGGATGTTCCAAGCTCATGTGGTCAATAACACCTTTGGTTAAACTGACTCTTGTAACATATTCCAGCAGAGTTGGGGTTTGGCTGTCTTTCCACCATCTTAAAGGAACCCTGAAGAATCATATTTAGGGCCGGAGGGTTAGCTCAGTGGTTCCGGCGCCTGCCTCGCAAGTGCAAGGTCCTGAGTTCGATCCCTGGTAACCACGTATAATGCTGGGCGTGGAGACACGCCCACCAACAATCAACACCGCATACCACAATGCCGGACGTGGTGGCTCACGCCTGTAATCCCAGCACTCGGGAGGCAGAGACAGGAGGATTGCTGAGTTCGCGGCAGCTTGCCTGGGCACCATAGTGAGCTCAGAGCCAGCCTGAACTACAAAGCGAGACCCTGTCTCAAAAAAGCAAAAACAAAAAAAACAAAAAAAAAAAAAAAAAGAATCATATTTAGCTTCTTGGATTGCTCTGGTTTTTTTCTTCCTTCATTCACTAATGTCTAGCGAGTTCTTGTTAGATATTTCAAATAACAAAAAGTGATATCTGTTAATAAATATGGCTCTATCAGATGACATGTCAGTCTTAGTGACACTATCAGATCAGAACACACTGTCAAGTTTATACGTTTGGCTTTACTCCTGTTTTAGCTACCTTGACTGTTTTCTTGGGTGGCAGCATCAGAGTTAACCTCTTCCATGACACAGAAGATTAGAACAAGGTCAGATCCTGAAGAAGGACAAAAAGAAATTTAACTGATTGGAAGAGAATTTGCCCAGTAGTACCTCTTCATTAGTGAAGGAAAGAAGTCGTCCAAGAAAATTATCACCACAGAACAGGAGAATGCCAAAAAAGGGAAAATATCAGGGCATTCAGAGAAAGTCATTCCCTTTAAGAAAATAAACATGTTCGTGGTAGCCCAATCTTGGAATCAACCCAGAAGCACATCAATTGGAGAATGGATAAAGAAGATGTGTTTTTAATAAAATAGAGTATTACTATGCCATAAAGAACGACCAGTTTCATTCATTTATGTGCAAATGGACACACCTTGAGGACACATTAAGTGAAATAAATAGATCACAGATATGGAAATACCATATTTTTTCTCTGGTATAAAAACCTGTAGATATAAATGAGTTCTAGAAAGTATGATAGATTTTGTGAAATAGGAGATATTCAAAGGGAATGTGGTAGGGTAAAGAATAAACACAATTTGAAAAGAAAAAGAAAGAACATATATAGAGGGGTGAGGGTTGTGGGGTGGGTAGAGATATGGGTAAAAATGAGAATTAACTCGTGTCATATACTGGTACAAATTCCCCAATATTGGCTGCAATTGTGAGCTGTATATAAAATGTACCAATGAAGAATTCACTTTTTTTAAAAAGAGAATAAACCCATTTAAGAAATTTTAAAAGATGCTCATAAGAGGAGAGAAACAAAGGAAATAAAGTCTATGTGCCTACTAGGATCAATGTGTCTACATACCTATGGGGGTAGATTTTAATTTTACTATGTACCTATTCTATTTAAAGATCTTTGTGATAAATTTCTATCACCCCAAGTAATTGACAAGGGATATTCTTTACACTTCAAGGAAATGACTGAAACTGAAGCTGTACAGTTAGTTACTCAGAACTCCCCCAATAATGTAACAGAATCTCAAACTCCAGAAGGAAACACACATACCAGACACTAAGCTCCAATGCTTTAAGCGTCTCATTTCAGAGACTCCCCAGCCTAACTCTATGCGACAGGTAGCAACTGGACAAATGAGAAGCCCAAGGACCTGAAAGACTAAACATCTTACCTAAGGTCATCCAAAAAAAGCAAGTGGTACATCTGCAATCGGACTGTTTGATTCCAAAGTTCATGGTCTTAACTTTGTCCATTAATACACACCGATATGTTTATAATTGTACTTAAGGCCATTACAAGTCCATGCGGTGGATACTACCTGTTACCTGTCTTTCAGGTAGGAAAAGAAGCTGATCCACTTGACTTGATGGCTTTGCTGAGAAGTGAGCCCCAGTTTTACCTCTCTTGGGAACTTGACCATTTATCAACAGTGCTTAAAAAGAGGAGGAAAGTTCTCCTAGGAGGGAACAGCTTCATTCTGTAAGGAGACGATTTTGGTAAGAATGCTGTGATGGAGGCTGTAACTATGCAGTTGTGGCCTTTCCTACCTATCATCAGGGATTACTTTCCATAGGATCCTTCTGAACTCATTTTATACAAAACATATCCATCCAGGAGGAGCTTAACTGGCAGCAGCTAATCCCTGCCCATACCTTAAAATTTATTCTATCTATTGTCATTATTTCAGCTAACAATTCAGCTTGACTATCCTTCCTTTAACATTAGTTCAGTGAGTAGAGAAAGGCACTTAAGGGAAGAGATGACCTGGCAAGCAAACAACCCATTGTATCTGAAATAAAAGTCAATTGTCTACCACTCAGATTGCAGAAGAGGCTGCAAATAAAATTACTGTAAATTTAATTAAAACATTCCAGCCAAGTCCATACATTTGGTATTGATTACCTGGCCTGCAGTTTCAGGGAGTTAATTAACACAGCCTCTGCCTGGACAACAGGCAAAAACCAGATCTTGCACTGGTTGTCCTAGCAACAGGTAGGCGAAAGCAGTTCATGGATCAAATTGAAAGGAAATACAGACTCTTATTGAATTAGACTCAAATGCTATGATTTAAAAAATATGAAGAGGCAACTTAAAGTTCAAAATGCACTTCATGAACATGAGTCATTGTATGCTTCTGATTGGGCCGGAAAGGAATGTCTGTGCAGAACAATGGCAAGACAAAGTGGAATGAGGGGGACAGGAGGAACTCCGGGTGAGCCGTTACCCTGAGAGCATCCCCCCAACTCTGTGGGCTCGGGATGCCGACTCCATAGGAACTCATTTGGAAAAAGAAAATAAGCCAGTGTGAGTAATCTCCTGGATCCATGAGCACAGGGGTGAATTTGTTTTCCCTTCCCAAGAACACAGGCAATGAGAAGAAAGCACCTTCTGGAGGATCAGTTGACACAGCTGCTTGTGCTAATACATACCCCTCTCCCTTCCCCTGGGCCAGAGGTTTTGTTTCATTGTGCTGCACTGTGTTGGGTTGTGTTTGCCTGACAAGTGCATTCCTGAATTTGGTGCCTATCAGTTTGGTTGATAACTGTGTCCCCAAAACCATTTAGCTATGTACTTGCAAAGAGCTAACATCATCTTTGCATGTCAAGAACAGAACTCCACTTCTACCACAGCACCCCATACACACAGCCTGTTCATGGGTGACAGGAAGCTTCCTATCTGGTGCTATCTTAGTCCAGCTTGTGTTGCTATCACTGAATGCCACAGACTAGGCAGTTTTAAAGAAAAGGGTTATTTTCATATATTTCCAGAAAATGACAAATCCAAGAGTGTGGTGCCTGCATCTGCTGAGGGCCTTCCTGCCTCATTACCCCATGGCAGAAAAGCAGAAGGGCAAGAAAGCTTGTGCATGGCAGACTCACTTTTATAACGATCTGCTCTTGGGGTAACTCACCCACCGCAGTGATCATGACGCTGATCCATCTCAAGGGCTGTGCCTCATCAGTTGGTCTCCTCACTTCAAAACCCACCTCCCAACCCTGCCACACTAAAGGTAAAGCTTCCGACACAGAAATCTGAGGGATACATTCAAACACTAGACACTCCCCTAGAATAGTATCTAAATTTGCTTCCTCTTAAAGCAAAAGCAACGTGGGGAGGCTGACATGGTGACGACAGTGATGATGATGGCGATGAGGTAAGTAGAGTCCTACTTATCTTGTACCTGTAACATGCCAGGAAGGAAGTTGGCTGCTTCCCAAAGTGTTGTTCCATTTAATGTTCCTAATAAGCTGTAGAAAACAGGAGTTTGAATGTGGAAAAAATATGAGATTCATAAGTAGGTTGACTCACCACCCATCTCACCTCCGGTGTACATCAATGCCAGAATTCAAAATCTGGCAGATCTTTCCTCAAAGTCTGTGTTCTTTCCACCATAGCAGTAATTTGGATAGCAGTAATTATCCAAACTTTGCTATGGAACACCTCGCCATTCCTTTGTAAGTTAAAATGTGGAACTTTGACTTTTAAACCCTCTAAGTGCAAAGAGGCCATGTGAGTAGTGCTCTGTCCACCAGCAGAAAGAATAAACCTAGTTTCCCCTCCCTAGCCTCACAGAGGCTTCCAAGACACCTCTGCAGCAGCCTAGGACTACGGGGGATTGGGGTGGTGACAGCCCTGCCCACCACCCTAAAGCCCTCTTGACAGAGTGAGAAATTTGGGTAACCAAACCCACCGGCCCCTCCATCCTTCCTGCCTCTGCCCTGGAGTCCCAGCTAGTGGCACCAGATTTGGCTTCTCACTATGGGTCCCCAACAAAGATGCAAAAAGTCAAAGAAAAAGAAAGAAGAGTCATCCTGCAAATGCTGTGCTCATGGGTCTAGGAGATTATTCATACTGGCCTATTTTCTTTTTCCAAATGAGTTCTTATGGAGTCAGTATCCCGACTCCCAAGTTAGTAAGTGGCCTTACTAATCCCCTCTGACTGACAGCCTAGACGTGGCATTAACGGAGCCCAAAGGCCAGTCTCAACACTCCCTTTAGTTGTGGACGTGGTCTGTGTCCCTGGACAAGTCACTTCCCTCTTAAGCCCAAAGTACTTCTTTGGCGAAAGAAAGTCAAAGTCTATTACAAACATCATACTGCTAGATTGTCTTCATCACAGTGTAACTCGTGTTTTTATGATGTTTGGGCAAACACCTTCCAAATGAAATATTATACGTTTATTGTAAGAAAGTTGAACATTTTTTTCCAATATGTTTTCAAACAAGTACATCACCCACAAAATGAAAAATAGAGTGTTTGTTTTTGTCACTTAAATGAATTGCAAGCATCACCACCAGTAGTCTGTGTGTCAGGCTTTGAGACATGCTGGAGAAATTAGAACTTCTATCTCAAGAATATTTCAAGAACTTCCTCTGACTCTACCCTTCTATGGTCGAAACTTCTCCTGTAGCATTATAAGGGAGACAGCTGAGCAGTATGGGAAGGGACAGAAGGACAGCCATAGTGGCTAGAGACACAAAGGAAGTTTACATGGTCACATGACCACTGTAGAAGCCATTGAGCGTCTATCAACCAGTGCCTGCCCTGAGATTTCTGTCATCCCATAGAACTGAATGTCAAGCAGACACATGGAGCATGAGATTCATCCCCATACCCGGCTCCCTCTGAACCCCACTCTCTGCCAGCTCTCACTACTACCTCGGGCATGAAGCTGTTCTTCAGTCCACAAACCATACCTCCCCCATATTGTTATATCCAGGAGCTAAGTGAACATCTGATGTTCATTTTTCGATGAAGAAACTGAGGTGCCCAGAAGGAGCTGACAGAAGAACTGTCCTCCAAATGTACTTTAAGCAACCATCGAAAACATTTCATAGGGTCTGGTTTACTTTCAGAAGATGAGTTGACTGTGCCTGTCAAGCTTCCAGTCTAGCCTTGTGTCCTCCGAGACAGTTCCTTCCTTAGATCACACTCTAAGAATGCCAACCCCAGAACACAGCTCCCACATGTTGCACACGATGTGCGATGGCTCCTCTTGCTGGGGGTCACACTCAGCCGTGTGACTCAAGAGCCCGTTTTGAGGACCACAGGTCATCGGTATCCTGAAACAAGAAGGAAGCACAGGGGCCTGGCAGTTGGGACCTGGATCTGTTCCTTTCCTCTCAGCCTTGATATATTCTAATGCAAGCTGAGCCCAGCATGGCAGGCCTGAGGGGTCTGCCAGCCCTCAGGTTCAGGTGTCTACAACGTGGCCTCCCCTGGGAGTGTACTGTACACGAATTGGCATGGTGTCCGTGCTCTACTTCTTTCACTTTGCAGGTAAAAAATGTGCAGATTTGGTCGCGGGGTGGGGAGAGTATGAGAGAGAGAGCTCCGAAATCAAACTGCCTTTCCTCCAATCTGAATCTCATGTTTACTGTATGACTTCGGGCTGGTTACTTCGGTTTCTTGAACTCTAAGACAGAAACAACTCTCAAGAAGATGATTTGAAAACTGCATGAAGTATTAACTATAAAGGATCTGAAACAATACCTGGTGTGTACAAACACTCAAACAGGTTTTGCCTGTTATGAAGATGACTACGCTGTTCTCACTCTCTGCTCTAACTTTGCCTAGTCCTTTCTTTTTTCTTTTTTTTTTTTTTTTTTTTTTTTTTTTTTGTGAGACAGGGTCTCACTTTGTAGTTCAGGCTGGCCCTGAGCTCACTATGGTGCCCAGGCAAGCCTCGAACTCAGCAATCCTCCTGCCTAGTCCTTTCTTTCGGTTAGAAAAGTAGCAGAGAGCAGGCACCATGGCTCCCACACTGGATGCTGAGGTTGCATGTTGAGACAGCCCCTCACATGCAGGTGTTGAGCTCCGTATTTCCTAAGAAGGCAACCAGGAGAACTGAGATGGGACTGGGTTGCATTTCAGGAGCCAAGGAGACACAGGAGGCGTTCACAGGCCCCCAGGGCTACTGCTCCAGCCCAAGGTCACTTCTCAACTGCCACTTGGCCCTCTTATCTGTGCTGCATCATCCTATAAAATGACAGGAAATTTCTTGAGCCACAATTGGGACAGTGCAGGAGGCCTGCATCTCCATGTGGAACCTTATTAAAAGGAGCGAGAAAGGGAAGGTCAGCTGTCTTCATAAGGACAAAAAGTGAAGCCCAGACTCCCTGAGATCCATGAGGCTAAAGGGAAATAGAATGTACTTTTAGCACCAAGATATTTAAAAGGGAGGGAGCTTTATGGGAACAGAAACTCATCACCAACTCTCCAAAATTCAACTTAAACGTTGCTAAAGTATGGACTTTTACAGACACTTCGAGATCAGAGAGTTCCAAAGACAATGAAATAAGGGCAACAAAGTTTTGTAGAATGTGAAACCCAAACAGAGACCTTCCCTCCCATGCAAACATTTGTTGAACATTTATCATGTTCCGACGCTAGAATTTGAAGGGAGAGACTAATTGTTCAATTACAAATAATCCCTTAGCCTGGGACTATCCATCTTTTCACTTACCCCTAAGCCATTTACTGAGCGCAGCCAAGCTTCCCAGAACTCTCAGAAGGTGAGGGTACCGCGGATGTTACTCTGACCATACAGTGTTTACTTCCCATCTCACATTAGGGTACAGGACGCGACCACAGACTTGGGCAGCTGGTCCTTCTGGTGTGGCCCAGCTTTCTGCTCACAGGCATGGTCAAGGTGAGCTACAGAAACACACCCTGATCACAGCCCTGCTCCGGGACCTTCTCGCTGGATACCATGAGCAGATTTATTTCTACTGTATTGTCAGAGAGCTGGAGGACTGAGGCCCTCTCCTGACATGGAACTTCACCTGTTCTCAGCAGATAGAGGAGAACGATGACAGGAAGAGTGTGTAGGAGCACGCGCGCACGCACATGTGTGTGTGTGTGTACACACAAGTGTGCGAGAGACCACAACACAGATGGGGAAGAGTGACTTCTGAGTGTTAAGGATCTTCAGTATCTCATAGCAACCTCTCACTCTCGTCCTTTTCTTGTTATAAAATCTAGGAATTACCTAATTCAAGTTCCTAATAAAGAAAATAAGAAAATAAAACAAACTATACCATGACCCCAACATTCGAGAAGTTTAAAAGTTAAGGAGACAGGCATAATTACTTTGAGACCCCAAGCAACACTAGTGTACACTTAAAATACCCCACGAGAATACAGAAGGCCATAGGAGGGTGGCCTTTGCTTCATTAATGCTTGTGTTCTGTAGTATTGAATAGGGCCTGTTAGTCTCTTTCAACTTGCTCCACTCTAGTTTATCTATCAGTTTTGGAGAACAAGAAGATTAGGGCACAATTCCATAGAAATCTATCATTACAAGATACATAAAATTAGAAATGGCCTTATTTTCCAGAGGCAGGTCCCTGAAACGGTAGTTCTGGCATCCATGGGCCTGAGTCAGGTCTCAAAGGGGTCAGCCCTGCACCCAGGAGCATGTTTAATATACAGTAAGCACCAAAGAGATGCCCATGAAGTGAACAAACGCAGCTGCCGCGCGGAGCTATGTGTTTTCACATTTGAGAAATGTGACATGTTTTATCTCCAGAGAGACCCTCACACAGATGGGAAAAGGAAAGAGTACCAAGACATGCTACGAGAAGGACCCGGCGTTGCTTGGTTAAGGACAACACGGTTCCCCAGCGCTTCTCTCAGCAAGTGACAGGTTCTATTGCACGACAGTGACTGGCTTATCCCACACCTTGGGTTCCGCATGTGGAGCCCAACTGGGACAACACGAGCACGTGATGCTGGCGGACAGCACGGGGCCCAGACACGCCTGGAGTTTGTCAGTGGGGAAGCCGACTGCTTCCCGGCAGCACCTGTCGCACATCCCCTCTCATTTCTGTTGCATTCCTTGTGTCCGCTCTCCGAAGGGCCATGAGTCGGGCTACAGCTCCTTAACTGAGCTGGTGTTAGGAAGACTAGCTTCCATCCCCGCACACGCAGGCTCCACAGCAGCCCAAACACACACACTCGGGGTGACCTCAACCAGACGTCATGTAAATATCGAGACGTGAGGAAAAGGCTCAAATCTGAACGTAACAGGCTGGCACAAATTAGGAAAGATTAATGGCATCGGATGCATATTCTCTGAGTCATTTTTAGAAAATCAGCAGGTTTTCCCTGATATTATCCTAATCCAGCACCACGGTGCAAGAAAATTCACTCGATGGCTCTTGTGGTCAACACCACAGGAATCCAACAAGCTATATTAATGTGCAGAAGAGATGGGGTCTGGGGCAAAAGGGCCAGAGAGCTAATTCTAGGTATGAAATGCTGCCAGAACTCAGGAGCTCTGCTTCTTTAGTAAGTCTGACATTTTCTAAAAGAAAATTAAATAGTTACAGTGATTAATTACATCCCACTTGAGTTAGTCTTTGCAAAGTGTGCCTTCAGTGCTGTGCACAGGAATTGATCCTTGGCAGTTCTTAGCCCCAAATATAATAGGGTGAATGCCAAAAGGGAGAGATACTCTGACCCTTTCAGCAATGACCTTTTGTCAGAGGTGGGGATAGAGACCGGGAGGAAGGGGCAGGAGAAGAGGTGAGCAGTGGGAGTCTTAGCCTCGTCACATACAATTTCTGTGATCGTCAGTGGCAAACCCTTCTGTGGTGGTAATGGCCACATTAGAGGTTACCTGTCCCAAGTGCTTTTCGTCATTCTTCTAGAAAGAAAACCTCAATTCAGTGTGGCTCTTGTAGGGCAGCTAATAAGCTTGACCTGGGCCCTGGACTAGTGGTGATATTGCCGTATGCCTGAAGTAACCAGTTAACGATTTGATACCCTTCATCCCAGTGATCAGTCCAGGGAAAAGCACATGATCCAAGCTAGCCTATCGGAATACTTCTTACAGTTGACCTGTGAATTCTGTAGGAAGGAGCCATGTTTTTCACTGAACAAACTAGATTTATTCTGGATGGCTTTCCATGAGCAGCTCTATATCGTATTCCCAAAGCCACCAAATTCATGCTTTTTTTTTTTTTGAGACAGGGTCTTGCTTTGTAGTTCAGGCTGGCCCTGAGCTCCCTATGCAGCCCAGGCAAGCCTCAAACTCAGCAATCCTCCTGCCTCTGCCTCCCAAGTGCTGGGATTACAGGTGTGAGCCACCATGCCTGGCACTGTGGTATATGGTATTGATTGCTAGTGGGCGTGAGTCACCATGCCCAACATTGTATGTGGTTACCAGGATCAAACTCAGGACCTTGCACTTGTGAGGCAGGTGCCGGAACCACTGAGCTAAATCTCCAGCCCCAAATTCATGCTTTTACTGGAGCTACATGTAGTTTGTGCTGAATTTTCTGTCACAACCAAAGGAATCATAACAGGCCTCACCCACCCACCCAAAATGAGTTAGTGGATTTGGTTTATAAAAAAGATTATTATCCTAAAGTTCTACAAAGGAGAAATCCAAAACAAGTCTCAAGGGGCTAAAGTCAAGGAGTTGGCAGGGCTAGTTCCTTTCCCGAAAATCCCAGGAAAGGATGTTTCTGTACCTCTTTCAGCTTCTGGAGGCCACTGGCACTTCTGGGCCAAAGTCCCTTTCTCACATTGCTTCAAATTTTTGCTTCTATCGTCACATCCAGCTATGATCTTCATGATGACAGGCACCAGTACCTACAATCAGCCTGTCTAACTAGTCCAAGATAATCTTCCCATCTTGGATATTTAATTTAAATCCCTATATCACATTCCTATATCCATCGACCACTGAAGGCAGGCCAATTTAATTCCTTTAATCACATTCTTATATCCACTGACCACTGAAGGCAGCATAGTCATGGGTTTTAAGGGCCAGAATGTAGGCATCTTTGAGGAATTGTTACTCAGTCTATCGTAGTTTATATGCAGTCAATATTTATAGAAGGAATATGAAGCAAATGCGGTGTTTCCAAAGCCCAGTGTTGTAGCATCTTCAGAATTAGGGAAGATGCAGTTTTGGAAGAAATAAAAAGCTTAGGCTTGGGCTAGTCTTTATTGTGTTACTCATCAGGACTGGGGAAACATTATTCTAGTGTAGATCTCCACAAAATTATGAATTTAAAACCTTGGAATGTATAAGCTGTGCGACACAAGGCCTTCTAAGAGCCCCTTACATCGGACTTCTTACTTGGCGTTATTACTGCACATGCCTGAGAAGGAGAATATCATACATTCTACTCATGCGTGGGCCAGATCCATCCCCAGGAGGCACCAGGGTTGCTGATTTTTGAGACGCTTTGAAGGACTCACAAGTTGCTTTTGAATGTAGGACACAATTGGAGGCTGATTCCTCCATCCAAACTTCATAATTCAGTGAGAAATACTGCATAATATGTGCCAATCATATCAGCTCCCACTTCTTCCCCTAAAAGATCTCCACTTGTCTGTCAGATCCAGCAAAACCTGTTATTAATATTAATAGTGTTATCTAATATCTGTGAACACTATGGGCCAAATGAAAGCTTTTCTACTCACCAAAACTCCAGTAGCAGTAGTAGGGTAGGGAATGTGGCTGTGCTTCATTCAGGCAAATAGACACAAGTTCCTCCCATCTTGTGGCTCTTCCATCCCCTGGACCACTAGACACCTTAGGAAGAGCCAACAGGCAGGGAGGGATCATGGAGATTTGACTATGGGAGACTTTTATGGGTCTAGATCACATCGGTCCATTTGTAGTACATTAACTAGGCTCCAGATACATGAACTCCGTCTTGCTACAAGGCCGTTGGGAAATGTAGACTGGCTGTGTGTTCAGGAAAAAGATAACAGGTTTTAGGGACCAAAAAGAGACTGCCACCATTATACACTTCTCACATGACTTCAACTAATCCTTTCTATGGCCGTAGAAGGTGGATACCATTATTGTTTCCATTGCTCATTGGTTTCAAGAAGTCAGCAACCTACCCAACCTACCTGGCTGCACTGTGATCAGAATGCAAGTTTCTACCTCCTGATCCTCTTAACCAGTGTTTTTCAAGGGGCTGTGACAGTTCTC
>PVIC010002942.1:35916-59502 GCA_004025085.1 Thryonomys swinderianus
TGGAGCCTGCCTCGCAAGCGCAAGGTCCTGAGTTTGATCCCTGGTAACCACATACAATGCTGGCAGTGGAGACTCACGCCCACCAGCAATCAATACCACATACCACAGTGCTGGGTGTGGTGGTTCATGCCTGTAATCCCAGCACTCGGGAGGCAGAGGCAGGAGGATTGCTGTGTTTGAAGCTTGCCTGGACTACATAATGAGCTCAGGGCCAGCCTAAAATGCAAAGTGAGACCCTGTCTCAAAAAAAAAAAAAAAAGAATAATGCTACAGGGGCCAGAGATTTAGCTCAGTGGTTCCAGCACCTGCCTAGCAAGCACAAGGTCCCTGGTTCGATCCTAGTAATCACATACAACAATACCAGGCATGGTGTTTCACGCCCATCAACAATCAATACCACACACCACAGTGCCAGGCATGGTGGCTCAAGCCTGTAATCCCAGCACTCAGGAGGCAGAGACAGGAGGATTGTTGAGTTCGAGGCTTGCCTGGGCTACATAGTGAGCTCAGGGACAGCCTGAACTGCAAAATGAGACCCTGTCTCAAAATAAAAAAGAATGATGTTACATATCTTGCAATGAACAAAACAATTCCAAAAGCTAAAATGTATCTGCCCCAAATGCCAATAGAACCCGTCTTGAGAAGCCTCAGTCTCAATGCGGCAGACTTCTTCCAGACCTAAAGCTGAGGGGTGTGGCCTCCAGCAGTTACCTCACTGGAAAAGTCCCTGAGGCTGACATAAAACTGTTAAATTTAAATAGGACAGGGTTTTATTCCTTTAATGCAAAAGGCAAAGTGCCAAATTATTTAACTTATGATGGAAATTATTGCTGTAATAAAAATATATCCTTTGGAAATATGACTGCAAATAAGCAGAGACAGGAGCCAAGCCAACACTCAATTTCCACCAGAATAGCACAGAGACCAGGGGGAGGGGAGTGCCAAACAGATGATACTTTTTTTTTTTTTTTTTTTTTTTTTTTTTTTTTTTTTTTTTTTTTTTTTTTTTTTTTTTGAGACAGGGTCTCGCTTTGTAGTTCGGGCTGGCCCTGGATTCACTATGTAGCCCAGGCAAGCCTCGAATTTAGCAATCCTCCTGCCTCTGCCTCCTGAGTGCTGGGATTACAGACATGAGCCACCATGCCCAGCCAAATGATACTTCTTAATCAGCTGATTTTAGCTACTATGATGGAAGAAAAATTTGCCCAGTGTGGCTTTGGTGACATGGTTAGACCTGACCATGATTCTGAAGGAACAACACAGATGAAAACTAAAATGCTTGCATTACAAAGATGTTTTTTTTCTTTTCCAACCTCCCGAACTCCCTCCCTAAGCGTGAAAGACAGGGCTTCCCTGTAGTTAACAGAAATTTTGCACGACACTAAAGTAGGAAAGCTAGTTTAACCTTCAGCCCATTTTCTACATGTCTGACTTTAAGATTATTCTGTGTGTCACTTTTCCCCCCTGTAAATTGGGTATAATTTCCCAAGGTTCACAGAATAGTGAAAATAAATGAGATGACTGTGTAAAGCAATTAACTCTGAGTCTGGTGCACAGTGAGCTCCTCAGCTAGAGTTCTCAGCAGCATCCTCATCATCCTTACTGTGAGCACTACAAGGAAGAGTAGGAAGCAATACCCTAAGTCCTGGGGTAGAACACTGCCTTGGAAAGACTTCACCAGGGCCCTAAACCCCTAGAGTCCTGGCTTTGCTCTCTGCTGTGACAGTGAGCCCGGCCACATCAACTAACAGCCTCTGATCCTCAGTTTACCCAGGAGTGAAATCAAAATAATGTCCTGCTCTGGCCCCACCTCTTGAGATAGCTGTGAGGAGACATGTGACCAGATAAGGGAAAGTACCTTCTGCAACCAGACTACAAGAGTCACACAGGCCACCTCATCGCTGCCCAAATGGCCTTCAGAAGGTCGCTCAGCCTTTCCTTGCCTCAAGTCCCACACCCCCACGAGGTGGAGGTAATAATAGTTACCAACCATGAGGTGGAGGTAATAACAGTTACCAACTATGAGGATGTAAGAAACACAAGACAGATTCCTTCACTGCTTTGCTTATGCCTGTATTCCCAGCACTTAGGCTGCTCTGCTACAGAGGGGACGGTCAGTAAGTTAGTCGAGTGAATGAATAATGACCCCTATTGGACACCATTTCACACATGGCTTGAATGGAATCCTGTCTGAGAAGAACACAGAATGCTGTGTGGCCTGTGGTATGTGTAGTGTTATACTAGATGTCCCGCTCAAAGCCTCACGCACTAATAGGTGGGACTTTGGAGAGGCGGCTTGCTCACAGTTATGTTATATTGAATCAGGGATCTGATCACTGGGTTAGTCCACTGATTGAACTGACACAGTTCTGAACTGGAAAAAAAATGCCCCACCCTGGTTGTGAGATGCCCCAGACAGTGGGCTTGTAGCCAAGGTGGAACCTAAAGGGAGAGAGGAAAGACAGGCTCTCCACTTTCTGCCCGCCCTGCCATGGACTGTCTCTTTCCTGCGATGCTTCTCTGCCAAGCTGCCCTCCTTTGAAGCCAGATGAGGATGGACACCAACCTCTACCAACTGTGAGCCAAAGCCTGGGATGTCAGGTATTTTGTTCCAGCAAGGAGAAAGTAACTAAGACAGTATGTGCACGAAAATGTACTATCATACTACCACTAACATTGTCTGAATGCGGGATCATCAAAATATAAATTAGGATAACCCCAGATGTGAGTCCTCAGAGCCAAGAAACTCCATAGCTATAGAATTAGGGCAGAAATAAAGACTAACTCAGTGGTGGCATATCTAGGGCACCCGTGACTGATGGACACCCAGAGCCTTCTCTGTTGGCATGTGAGCCATGCGTCTGAGTTGTTTTTCCATACCAAAACCTGAGTAGTCATGTTTAATTACAGCAGTGGCATTTTAAGATGAATAGGTGGGTTTGAGGGTTACAGTTTAGATACTCAGTTTCTAAAAGTTTCACCATCACCACTCTAACTCTTTTCTACCTGAAAGGAAGCAAGTAACATATGACTCTTCAAACCAGACACAGCACTGTTTATCTGTGAGAAGAAACTCACCTGAAAATGAGTTATCCAGTAAGAAAGCTGAGCCCAGAATGGAGAACAACAAATCATGTCTCAAGCTCTTATATCCAGCGGCGCCTCAAGTAATGTTTACCCTTAGGTGGTTACAGCACATAAGCCAGGAGGCCTTCATAGATTTCTGTTTTTCTGTAAACTAGTTTGGGTTGCATTGTCCACCATTTCTGACTAAAAAGTCCTGATTGTCATACTACTCAATATAGTCATTTATTTTGTGGACCTTTCTCTGCTTCCAGAAGCCAAAGGTTAGGGCAAATGTTCCCTGGAAAAGAACCAATTATGTGCAATAGAATTTGCAAAACTTGCAGCCAGAGGCTACCACTTTGCTTTTCTTTTTAACCCTTGGGCTTCCACGGGCCCCTTTCCTCCTAATGTCTGTGGACAACCATCCCAGGGACAACAATGATTCCCCAGAAACTACCAGCCCAGAAAGCCCTTGTCTCTGAACTCACTCCATTAGCTTTGGCTGCTGAGAAAAAGGAGAGTTTGTTTGTTTGTCACTTATTATAATTGATTTGTTTCTCCCTAACTGTGTACTCAATCTCTATTCCCCTGGCTTTAGGCAGTAAATCCAGGGCTGAAGCTCCAGGAAGTCTATTATCAGCAGCCCATCACTTGTCATGTGGAGGAGCATGAGTTTGGCTGGCCACAGAGATGATAAAGGGCCCACAAAAAGGAAAGACAAGAGCTGGGGTAGTTTTGCCTGCAGAAGAACAGTTTTGAGAGGTTTTAAAGAGCTATACAATTCCACAGAGGCCTGAGCAGCTCAATATTCTGGGCACAAGGCCTCCTTGGGGAAAGTTATGTCAACCCTGGCTCTTCCATAGTTACCATGATCCCTAGGAATAGTCTGGGCCCCAAGACATCTCAGATACTACAGGTTTCTCCTTTTCTGAAGGGTGGCATGAGATCAAAACTGTGGAAGAGAGAGTATAAGGCTTTGGTGTGGCCTCCTACATCCATCACACACAGCATATTCCTCTGTCCCTTTGCCTGGTACCTTCAAGAGCACATGGTCCTCATGTACAGGTTCCAGGCGCAAGTTTTATCTATTCCTACATCAGACAAATCCACCTCTGATCCCAAGAATGATCACACAAGAAACCAACATGGTACACACATGCACATCATTGTAGTCAACACACTTATGAATGATCCCTGCTTTTTCACAAGCCAGACTCAAAGGTCATGTAGGAGGGGGGTTTCAGACTCTGGGAAGTCAGTGCTAAAGCGATTGAAAACAAGTTCAACATTACTGCAGGTGACTACTGTTGTCCTAAGAATCTAGCGCCTACTCCAAGAGGGCTAGAATGAAAGTATGTCCAGCAGTACCTCCAGGCTGCCTTCCATTTACCTAGCAATTGACAATCATGTTAAATCTTAGCTCCTAAGCTGCTTTTTTTGCTCTTCCTAGGAACTCAGAAAGTCTGCTGAACAAGTGCTTTCATTCGCATCATTGTTTGGATGAAGTGATGACCAGGCACAAAAATGTCCAGTGACTTCTCAAGGTCACAGCTCTATTATAAGGTGGAGTTAGGACTCAAATTCAGAAAGCCCAACATTTACCCCTGTTCAATATCCTCCACAGGAGAAGGTTTCTATTCCTGTCCAGGACACAGGAGCTTCTGCAAATGACAAGTAGGGGACGCACCATCATTTAAATTAGTGACCTCAGCCTATGACATTATTTTTAGTTTATCTTTATTGGCACATTGTATATACACATCATGATCACACTCAATATTGGGAATTTCTACCAGTATATGACATGATTTAATTCTCATTTTTTGTCTTCCCCTACCCACCCCACCACCTGCCAACCCATAGATACATAAACTTTGTTTACCTTTTTCAATTACATCACATTTTTTTCTTTCTCCCTCATTATTCAACCCTCCACAATTCCCTTTGAATATTTTCTATTTCACAATATCCATAATACATTCTAGAATTCATTTATATCTTCAGTTTCTCATGTCAGAGAACAGATACAATATTTACAAATCTGTGACCTATTTATTTCACTTATGAGTATGTCCTGAAGATACGTCCATTTGAGTATAAATGACTCAAACTTATAATTCTTGAGAGCTTGTTTGGAGGTTCTAGCAGGGGAGCACAGCTACTCGTATAACCTTGACTGAGGAAACAGTCCTCCTCTATCGGATATGGTCGTCTTCTTCGCCTGAACACACAGCTTCAGGAGGGACACACACACGGAGCGGTGAGGGAGGAAGGGGACAGCCGCCTAGCCAGCCAGATCAGCCGAATCAACACTGGCAATCAATGGGGTGACAGCTGTCGCAGCCAGATCGCCCTCACATCCAAACTTATCATTCTTTAAGGCACAGTAATGCTCCATTTTATAGGAAGACCACATCTTCTTTATCCAGTCTTCAGGTGATGGGCATTTGGGTTGTTTCCAAGATTGAGCTATCACAAACTGAGCTGCTATAAACATAGGTGCACACATGTCACTATGATATGATTCTTTTGATTCTTTTGTGCATATGCCTAGCAGGGCAATAACAGGCTCAAATGGGACCTCTAATCCTAGGTTTTTTAGGAACCTCCACACTGATTTCCATAGAAGTTGTACCAGTCTACATTCCCACCAAAGTGGACAAGGGTTCCTTTTTCTCTGCAGCCTTGTTGGCATTAATTGTTGGCTAATTTCGATATAGCAGCCATTCTTTGTGGAGTGACATGACATCTTAGTGTTGTTTTCATCTGAGTCTCTCGAATGACCAGTGATGTTGAACATTTCTTCATATGCTTCTTGGCTGCTTTTACTTCTTCCTCTGAAGTGTCTGTTCATTTCAGCTGCACATTTTTTAATTGGGTCTTTAAATTTGGGGGGATGGATTTTTTAAAGCTCTTTATATATTCTAGATAGAAGGCCTTTGTCTGACTTTTTTGTTTGTTTGGTTTTTGTACCTGAGAAAACAGTGAGTCCTCAAGTCAGAGATGATCAGGATACTCAGTAACATCTTCTCCTCTTCTTGGCATCATATCACCAACAACTCAGAGATGAGGCAGGCAGGAAACAGACATATCAGGCTTGAGCTCATCCACCACAGCTTCCTCTCAAGCATGCGCGTGTTCTTTCTGGGGAGACACTGATGTCCATCCTCCATGGTAACGTCATGATAACTGGAGTGAAGACGCTGCCATCTGAAGACACTAGGTTGTGCAAGCCATCATCCTGAATTTGCAGTTTAGGAGAACTGTGACTGGGAATACAAACCACCAGGACAAGCCCCAGAGAATGGTCTAAAAGGTAATGACAAAAGGGTGTGAGAAGCAGCTGATAAGACACAAAACAGGAAAATCACAAACAGCGCTGTATGATTTCACAAACTGCACTGTTCTTACTTTTACTGCGGCTTGTATCATCCAGGGAAAACTCCAGATGAGCCAGGTTTGTTTAAAATGCACGGGGACATACTACGGATGCACTAAATGAGCAGGCTCAACACCGCCTTGACTTTCTCTCTCTTCATTCACTTTCGATATTAAGATTGAGGCATTGACTGTGAGGTATTCTTCCTCCAGGATAGAGCAGAATATTACAGAATGCATTTGCAAGCAGACTAAATCATGACTGACAAAGTGAAATTTGTTAATACAATGGTTTGAGGCACTTGACAGAAATTTTTGTCAACAGTGTAGATTAAAGGATTCCAAAAAATGAAATTTGCAGATGAAATGGCTTTGATGTTGCTCATGAAAAGCATCTTGTTGACAGAAGATCAGAGTGAAAAAAATGTGCATTTCCTCAGTGCATGAGTTTTTAGTCTCTGACAAAACACGTATTAGCCCGCTGTTCTTGCCCATTTGTCATTTACTCCATTAGCTTTTCCTTTAGCCATAGAAAAGCTCAGACATGAACATAAATGGAGTAGAAAACCTCAGAAAATGTCAGATTGGTCCCATGAGGGATGCATGGGCCATTTTTTGAGTGCAATTGATAAGGTTTCATTTCAAACATATCCTTTGATTTTATTTCATTATTTTTAAGAATAAGATTCTTGCTCTTTTAAAAAAGCTTCTCTGGTATGAGTCAGGTTATTTGGGGTTATAAGCAGCAGAAAACAAAACAAAACCTTCTACATTAATGATGCCACAAAATGACTCTTATAGTAGCAGCATCTCCTAAAAATTTTTCAGAATGAAAGTTCCCAGGCTCCATCCCATCTTACTTGGAGGAAAGGTATAGCAATTTGCACTTCCAGAAGCTCCTTGGATGGTTTAATAGGTACCAAATTTTGAGATCAATTGACTTGAGCAAAAGTCAGAAAGAAATAGATTGATCCCCATACCTAAAAAGATTATGTCACATTTCATGTATAGTTCTATCTGGGAGTCCAAACAATGTCACTAAGACCTTTGTGTCAATTTCTCTTGTTTCCTCTAGAGTAATGCGCTCAATTAATTTCTCCATTCATGATGGCAACATGTCAGCTGGTCTGGGCTTGCATCCTGTCCTCTTGAGTATCCACCCTACAAGAAAGAAAACACTTAAGCTTCAGTGGCAGTCCCAGGATGGGCCCACTTGCCCTGATTCTCTGTTTTGTGCTCTCCCCTAAACTCCTCACCTTAGCTTGATGATGTCATATTCCAACTGGCCAGTCCTGGCTTACATGTCAGGGGTATTTTGAAGTCTAAGACCACAGAGAAAAATTGAGAAGAGTCAGGTGGCCTTAGAAAATATCAGAAAGACAGAGGAATAGATACAAACCAGGAATAAACAAAATATCCCTAAGAGGAATAGCCATAGTCTTCCAGTAATTCCTGATTAAAGTAACAGTATCTTCCCTAAATCTTGATGTCCATATGCATGTGCGCACACACACACACACACACACATTACCCTAAATTCAGAAAAAGGAGCTCTATACTTTTATTGCCACCTCCTCTCTCAGGCCTCTCTGGCTACTTGGTTAATGCAAAGAGCAAAGGTTCATTCTTATAAATGCCATCTGATAGCTGCTAGAGAAAAAGAGAAAATGTACACGCTTTAGCAAGGCTTGGCATCCCTAAGAAAGTCCTTAAAGACAGACAATAGGGTGATGCCCCTAAAAGATTCCTTCATGAGCTCAGGCAGCCTTCTGCAGACCGAGGCAGCCATCTTTGACTGTGCCACCAGCAGGTACACACGCCGCTCCCTCAGCGGAGCCTTCTACTTCCTGGTTATTCATAGAGAAACGTATTTTGCAGAGGAATAAAGAACTCACATGTATACATTTGACTTTCACCCTCAAACCAAGCCTGAACCTTCGAGCTGTCATAGTCATGCCATCTCAGCAGTCCAAATTCAGTGTTTTATAAGAAAGGAAGAAGAATGAAAAATGTCTCTGCTCCCTGTACCATCATCTCTCTACCCAGAACTAGAAAATGTTTTCCAATTTGGGAACAAATGAAAATGCTCAGCGAGCGATCTCATTCTGCCTTGGGAATTACTGTCAAGAGCAAGCATCTTGTCAGATGTCTGTGAGATGTCAGGTGGCGATCCAACTTGTTCATCCTGGCCCTGCCTTCTCCAGTGGGCTCTCTTCAGGGTAGGGGGTCACATTAACTCCTCTCCGTGGCTCTAGTGCTGGACACAGAAGCCAGCACAGTGGGTGCTGAGCATAAATAGGCTGTGTAGAGTTTACCATCAGGTCCCCCATTGCAGCATATTTCTGAGCTGCCTTATGGTTTCCATGAGAAAAGATATATTCCAGCATCACTAGGCAGGCTTCACAGCTACCCAAAGCCATCTTTTGCTCTTCTGCAATTTTAACTCTGTAAAGATGACCTTGAGACAGTTTTACACACAACGCCCTGAAGTGATCACGAGAGGGCAGCAGAGAACAGACTGACGCCACGATGGCCTTTTTGTACAGCCTTTGTCTTCTATTCCTTCGATTTTCTCAGCTTTCATCCTTTTGTTAACTTTGGCTTTATGGGTGCAAGTTACAGTACAGGACAGCCTGGTTTGGTTCAGAGCAAGGAAAGCAATTCCTTTTTGCTTTCCATCTTTTAATATGGCTTCTCAGAAAAATAATTTCATCAGTGAGCTAACTCACTCCAAGTTTACAAAACTGTACCAGTTTAAGTTTTATATATATGGCTCTCCTTTAGAAAATAAAAAGCTAACATAATCTTATCTACCTACATTAGGCTAGAGCTCTCCTTTCTGAGCGCCTTTGCTATAAGATCTTTAACTGATCTGTTCTATCACTACCTCTGGCCTCCATTCTTGTGATTCGAAATCCAGTCTGACAAAAAGCTCTCATTGGAAGAATAATTAAAGTGGATGAACAAGTCCTTCACTCCCAGTTAATCCCAGTGAGCTGAATTCAGCTGCTATAGATTTGGGGATAAAAGTGTTCTCCCATCAGGGTCCTTCGTAGCTGGGCTACAGTCTCCTCCAAGAAATCGCTCTCTAGATAAACACAAGGTCACGGACACCAAGCTTCTACATAAGTAAGATTTAATTTGGTCTTGGTTTGATCCAACTGCAAAGGTTAAGGAATCACTGGCTTAAAAAACACACACACAAAAAGGCTACTTAGAGCTAAATTTAATGATGAACCAGAACCTGAATCTTTGCCTTTATGCAAAATTGTTCTTCAGGTTCCAAATATGTCCTTAATTTTACAAGCAGAAGTCTTCTAAAAATAACAACTTAGCAATAACTAACAAAAAGAAGTATTCCATTTCTACCAATCTAGATATATAATATATATGTGTATATACATACATGATCACAGAAGAATATTCACTTTAGTATTACTTACTATAATTGGAAATAACCTAAATATTTATCAACAAGGGATATTTCTATATTTTAATGTATCTATACCATGAAATATTATATGGCTAAAGAGAAGAAAAAATAATAGAGGATGTATGAAAATTTTAAAGTAGATATTTGTATTTTAAAAACTTTTATGTATATAAACAAAAGTAAATATAGATGTGTGTTAACAAGGTCCAAAGGATTCATATAAAACTTGTTTGGGGAAGCACTATGGATCTGAGAGAAGAGTTAAAAGGTGGAAATTTTACCATATTCTGGTATTAATGTTGTACATTTTAGAAGGTAAGGGAATCAATCGAATAAAATGAGAATTAAATGATGTCATAGACTGATACAAATTCCCAATATAGAGTGTACATATAATGTACCAATAAAGATAAAAATAAAGTAATAAAAGTACATAAGTAACTTTAAAGCAAGAACAGGGTCAAAGGGCAAGTGAAGTTAGGATGAATTACCTCAGGACCTTAGAAGGATCAGCCAAGCAGAGAGAGGTTTGCCTGACTCCCAGGGCTGTGTCATCGGGTAGAATGGCTCACCCGCTCCCCCGCCCAGGGAGGCAGCACCTTGTGCTCCTGAGAGAAGGGAGAGCCTTGGAAAACCTTCCGTGCCACACACACACTTAAAGGTAGGCCCATGTAGCTCCTTGCTTACACTCACAAAGAAACCTATCCCAAAAGTCCTGCTCACGATGCCCTAGTAGAAAATTCAGCTCAGGGAAATCGTTGTCTCCTAGGAGGCTAATCAGAAAAATATTTGAGGAATTTGGAGGCTCCATGTTTGAATCCATAATCCTTCCCCTATTAAGTGTTGAAGTGTTTTAGGTGGCTGATTATTATAATTAGATCTGGAAATCATTTTACCACTGCAAACCTGTCTTCTCTAGAATAACCAAGCAAGTTCCAACTTTTGATTAAAATAAAACAGTGGTGATCAGTTCTTGGAGGCCCTGAAGAAGGGAGACTTATAAGCCACTATTAACTAAAGCTCTTTCTAAAATGCCTTTCCCTTCCCATCTGTGTTTGTTGTCTTCCTGCTCCAAAGTACACACATCACAATCCTCCAGGTCAGTTTCTCAGTGGAAAACATTCACCAGCCTCTTTGCTCAGAGCCTCACACTGTCAGAAGGGGAACTGATCAGAGGTGTCATTGAAGGCAGCAGATGATATAAGAAGGTACTGCAAAGACTGGCTGTTCTGGGAATGAGAGAAGGTGTATCTGACCAGTATTCTGAGAAGAAAGTAGGTGTGCCTGTGAACCCAGAGCCACAAAGTCACTCCTGACCATCCTGTTGTCCCCATAACACAAGAATGCTAATGTGTCAGGGTGAATGAGGCCGGGGATGCACTGCTCCATCACCAGTTCACTGTGTGTCTGGTCTTTGTGAATCTCATTTACTGTTTATGAAACCAGAGTGCTGGACTACAGGCAATCCGTTCCCAAATCCAGATATGCACTGAATTTTTAAAACTCCAGATTCCAGGACTGAACTCCCCCTTTCTAAATAAGAGCTGCGCAGGGTGGAAGTTGCAGGACCTGTGTGTATTTAAAGATCCTCTGGTGTTGTGACTTGGACGCGGTCAGTCAACAAAAAAAAAATAGTCTGGCCAGTGCTGGATTATACATACCCCTGGCCTTTTTCCACTTCTAACAGCTCTTAATTCAAAAGAATCAAAGGGATACCCAAAGGACGACAGTGTGCGGAGACATGATCATCCAAAACCGTATGGGTCTTAAGTGAGGAAATATTGAATATAGCCTGGGGTGACAGACAAGGTAGACATGGTGGCCGCGCTGTTACGAGGCTTAGATCTAGGTTTCAAAGAAAATAAATCCGTAGCAAGGCTGTTGCCCTTTCTGTAATATTTACAGCACACTCTGGTCTTTCACATGGTGAAAAATGCTCACATGCACTGGAACTATACCTTCTGTATTTAAAAATGCAACCCTCTAGCGTCTCAGAATTACCCAGCTGTGTTAATTAATGTCAAATATACCAAAGAGTTGACCTAGAATTTATATACAAATACAAAATTTCCATCCATAATCAACACCACTGAACAAAGTTATTCAGATTAGCCATTCTCAAAGATGATAGCACAATAAAGGTTTAGAGTCTTTAAACATTACCCTTGAATTATTCTTGTCAAGGAAGAATTCTGCATGAATACACACATTACCACCATAACTAACTGCAAGGCTGAAAGTTAACTCAATAGTATTGAACACAGATCTTCAAGAAAAACTCTGTTGATCCCACAGGTTGTGTAACTCCCAGCCCATGCAGGAGCGTAGGTGAGGATTCCTCCCTGAGAGGCCCCACTTCTGCAGTGCTTAGCCATCGGACTCTCCGTCCCGCAGCCCTTCCAGCCCCGGCGGCAGAGCTTAACCCTCATTGTAAAATTTGTCCTCAATGGGGAAACGCTTCACTCTTTCATAAGCCATTACACTACAGAGGACCATGTGGTACTGATAAGAAAATCAGCAAATTAAGATTGCTACAACTGACCACATCCCAAATGAGAAGGCAGGTTGAATCCATTGTCACATCTGAAGGCTTGAGACTTTTTTGTGTCAGTGGTATTGGCCTTCTGGCTGGTTTCCTCTCCACATGAGTGAGACTCATTATTGTTGCTCAACCATGTGGGTTGACCAGCTCTTGATGAACATGAAATTTCTCATTGTGTTGCATCTTGTGTCCAGGTGAAGTCATACTTAGAATTTTTTTAAAAGCTGAATGCTGGGATTTTTTAATTTTTCTAGCTTAATAGCCATATTCACACATTGATTAATTAATTTAAAATATTTCCTGATCACCTTTGTGTGCCAGAAATTATTCTATGTTTCGGAGATATGAAATGAAGAAGATACTTCTCCCATCAACCTTACATTCTAGTAGAGGGGAAGAAAACTAGAAAAAGATTGAAAAGTAAGCAGATAATGAGATATTTAATGGCTATAAGCTCTGTAGAGCAAATGCACAGGATGATATTGCAGAGGATGACTGAGAGATTCTTCAGATATGTGATCAAAACCTCTCTCAGAAAATACTGCAAATCCTCAGCTTTCTCATCTAATAAGCATCTATTTGTTGTGACCAATTCTGGAAATTAGTGCTTCTCTCAAGATCCAATGTTGAAAACATGCCCAGAATCCACTGATCCTCACCTTTATATATAAACAAGCTGCTCTCAGCCAACAAACAAACAAAACTGTTTGAATTTAGGCTTTGGCAGAAATATGGAGACTATTCATTTAGAGAATAACTGAGGATTAATCAATAATTATGCTTACTAAATCATGTAACAGGTACTGTATGGAAAATGAAAGGCAAATTGCAAAAATGAAATGCTGTAGCTTCTACCACTGGGGAATTCTCCATACTTTAGGAAGCATGCATTTACTGCTTGGGATATTTCTACACTGAATAGGATATTCAGGTTTTAGGTGCAACACATTGTATAGAGTAGCTCTCACCACAAACCTACAAAGTTGATACATTTCCATCTACTGGAAGAAAGTATTCATCTAACACTACATACCCAAAGACTATGTGCAGAAGCTGTCTAGACATGAATTCAAATTTCCTAACTTAAATTATGTTGCTTCTTCTCTTTCCACATTGTATTTGATAGACTAAAGGAAAGGAGGGTTCATCTCCCACATTTTCCAAAAGAAGTGAGGCATGATAGTAATGGACTGAGTTGTTGGCTCTGAAATAGGTGAAGCTTAGCATAGTGTTGTAAAGACTTCATACACTATCTGAGTCTCCTATTCATCCAATGTGATTCAATAAAAGTCGCTCTAAGCCTTTCTTCTAGAACTTTCTAGAACACAGATGCCCAAACTTTTGTCTTGCCTAGCCGCTGCACTGAAGAGGAATTATCTGATCCACATACAAAATATATAATGCAGTTAATATATATAAATAACAAAACTTCCTTATTGTTCATATTTTTACCTTAATTGTGTGTGTGTGTGTGTGTGTGTGGTGTGTGTGTGTGTGTGTGTGTGTGGTACTGGGGATTGAATCCTGGCCCTTGTGCTTCCAGGGTAGATGCAGTACTACATGAGCTAAATCTTTGGCCCCACCATAACATTTTAAAGGGAAAACAAACAAAAAACCAGGAGGATAGTTGACCCTGTTTTTGTGATACTAATTTCTGCTTCAATAGGAATGGTTGAAATTCTTAGTGACTTCTTAAGGTGCTTGTCTGAAGTTTTTTTAAATATAAATTTACTCTCCTTGTGCTTTACACATTATTCACAAATGTTTATACTGCCAAAATGTGGCTGTCTGAGTCAGATATGACTGAGAAGTAAGAGTTATTATTCCTTCTTGGAAAGATAGGTCTTATAAAAGTCTAGTGAGTAGTCATGATCAAATTTTTCTTTGCATCAAATGTGTGACTTCCACTCTATTCCACCTGAAAATTCACAAGGAATGTATCTATATATTCATTAAAACTGTAGTTGCAAATATTTTAAAAAATGATGCATTTTTTGGAAATCTTAATACCTATTCTCATACTCCTGTATCAAAGTAGAAAGCAAAGTTCCACATCTTTCACTGTTTACAAGATTGCATTTAACCAAAATACCAGCATACATAAAATTATTTGTCACACGTGAACTTGCGCAATTGTACAAGTGCATGAACACTGCAGACTCACGGATTTCAATTTGACTGACTGTGTGTGGCAGATGCGAGAGGTAAAGTAACACTACATCCATCCTCACATCTGGCTCCACTGTCCTTTCTGTAGTTCTAATGCCCCCATACAACTTGTGTTCCAACACCATGAAATTCAGTCATGGAATATGGCTAAAAAAATCACAAAATATTATGAAGAGTTGACAAGCCTGTGAGGCCTCATTACAGACTTTGTAGAGCCAGCTGCAGGTTGGACATGTGTGCTAAAGACCATCATGGCCCCCACTGACACAGAGCACCCAACTCTGAGCTCAGATTCCTCTTCTCTCACTCTATCTTTGTTCATGGAATCCTGTGCCATTCTCGGTAACAAAGTCTACAGTTCATGTCTCCAACCAGAACATAGGCACTTTATCTCCCATTGTTAGGTCTGGTTCTTGGTCAGGAAACCAACAATGTCACAAGTAGAGCACAAGCACTATGACTTTGTTGTCCAAAACACCCACCAGAATCATAAACTCAGCCCCAGCTTAAAAAAAAAAAAAAGAGTGACAAAGTGTAATGAAAGGAAACTTTTTGTAAAGAAGAAAAGGAAGGGGGAGAAAGGAGAAAAAAGATAAGTACCTGATAAGAAAGAATCAAGGTAGGGGTCTCTAGGAGGGTTGCAAACCCATGGGCCTTTGTCTTCACTGCTTTATGGAGGGTTGAAAGCAACTTCCCCCGCCCAGAACTTGCCATAACTGGATTGGCTTTCAAGCATCTCATCTGATGTCATCTTTTTTGATAGTCTACGTGCAGCTTCTTTCTGTCTCTTTGCTTGCCCTTGCCCTACTTATTAAGACTTTACTGTTGGGGTTCCCAGCTAGTCAGCTAGGGGTTACCTTATTAATGGTTAATGTAGAGTTAATAAGAGGGTGCATGGATGTCTGTTGAACTTTATAATGACCCTAGAGTGAATAACGTGCCGAATAACATGCACATGTTAGTGAAAAAGTGTGATTATGTACTTGTATACCCTGAATAAGAATGCTCTCCAAAGTTAGGCAGCTCCCCTCTTTTTCTTGTGTTTCTCCATTCTGTTGGAGGCTGGAGCAGCTTAGTGCTTGTGCACTTAGCTGTCTCTGTCCTCTGCCTCTGTGGTCAGCTCTTTGCCTCTATGGTCACATGGTCCGAGGCCCAAGGTGGAGAGCCATTGGGTGCCTTTCTTTATCAGGTTTTTCTCTTTTTTTCTAACCCTGTGCTTGACCTGCTTCCCAGGGGGAGTTTCTCTACTGAAATTTGTTTTTCACTCCTTCTAGTCAGAATTAGCCAGAAGACCTAAGGCAGCCTCTATTTTGTTTTCTCCCTGTCCACAGAGCCCTGAGCCTATGCTGTCTTGTTGCAGAGAGATGACAAACTGAGCTCTCTTAAAAAGAAGAAGAAAAATCTAGGATTATGATCTCTATTTGTGAGGTCAGCAAGCAGGTCAACAAACACGGCACAGCTTCCTCAGTGATTCAAGTCATCAGAATCAGAACAGCATCTAGAAGCACTGATTCCAGAAAGCCAGAGCAAATCTGCTTTTCAGCACGCTCTACCTTCTAAAAGCTCATGTCCTCTAACCTACCCAGGAAACACACTTGGCTTTGAGAACCATCAGTGACATAGTCCTGCACTGCAAATCTAAAGGACGGGGGTACAGATCTAGCTCCACAGTGTAATCACTCAGGGAATTTTTCTGTTTGGTCAGTACATCCAGTGCCTACTGCCTGCACTCATGAACACACATGCAGATGTACACACACTGGTTTAAGCTTTTCAGGAGAAAACATCCTAATTATTGAACATGGCCTATAAACCCGGCACTGTGCTAAGCATTTTACATACACATGATTCATCTTCATAACAAGTAGATTTTGTAACCTAACTGAACGTCAAATAGAGTAGTTTGCCCAAGGTCACACAGGTGGTGGGCCTGGCAGAGCCAAGATTGCTTCATTTCTTCAGTGAATATTTGTTCATGCCAGGTACTGGCCCAGCCCTGGGGCTACAGCCACCAACAAACAATAAGCCAGGCTCTAATCCCTGCTCACTCCAGCTCACATTTCAGAGAAGGAAACAGATAATAAACCAGTAAGTTGATAAATTAACAAGGTAATTGCCATTACTGCTATACAAACCTGCAAAGTGGCACAGTCAGGGACAGTTCTCTTTGTGATCACAAGACCCGGTGTGAAAGGATAAGGAGACAATTTGCCAAGCTAGGCAAGAAGCAAATGCAAATGTAAAGACCTTAAAAGGACAATAAACTTAACTTAGCAAGAGAACAGAGAGAAAACCAGTCTATCTAGAGAGGTGTGGACAAGGAGAGGCTGAGGAGAGGAGGTCAGAACAATAGGTTGTGACCAGACCATGAAAAACATGCTGTCATGGGAAGAGATTTGAATTTTACTCCAAGTGTGATAGGAAATCATTGTATGCTGAGGCTTAGTGCACATACGATTGCTTTCAAACTGTCTCTGCCCTATTTGTTTTCTTTTCAATAAACAAGTTATCTAAATCTTGCTTCCAAAGCAGCAGAATTCAAAAAGTGAAACAGAAGAAACACATTTCTTAGAGACCAAGATGCTACAAGCTCCAATCAGGCTAATTTAGTTTAGACTTGCCTTGGAATGAGGCATTTAGTTAAAGGAAAATATGTCTCACCCCTTCAACTTACAATAACGATGTACCTTAATTGCTTCTGAGAAGTCTAGCATTACAGTTAAAAACCATACACACAATTAAGACTTTTCATATTTTTAAGTAAACAAATATTTAGTTTTCCTTTGTAGACAGACTAAGAATTTGACGGGAGAGTTCTAAGCAGGAGGGTGAGACAATCTGGAGTCTTAGAGAGTTCTCTGGTTGTTTGTGGTGAATGGTCTATAGCCATGTAGGGAACCTATGGCATGCATGTTATTTGCTCGTCTTTTAAGAAAAAGATGTTAATGTACAAGCTGTCACCTTCTAAACTAAAACTCAATCCTCAGGTTTAATTTCAGGGCTGTAACTTTGCTATGCCTAAGTGGGTTTTGAGTTCCACTTTCTATGCTCATCGCTGAATGTTTCACCATTTCTGGTCTGCAGGATCCACATGGTACAGGATCGTTGCCTCTGAATTCCAGACTCTTGGCCTTCGAGGGAATCTCTGCTCAGGACGGGTTGACATGAATATCCTGATCTCTGATGCTTATTTCATACAAGACATCCATGGACACCTAAACTCTTCCTGAGCACCGCAGCCAATTCCTCCATTTTCTGTTCCACTTTTTTTGTCACATTGCTCCTGCCCGGGGATCACCGCCATCCTTACAGGGACATGTTCTGATAACCTGCCCTGTTCTCCCTGTGGCCCCATGCTGGCATCTGCCAGGAGAGGATCAGATCCTTCTACCTTTCCAGTCCCCTATTTCCAGGCAGCCAGCCATTCTTGACAAAGCTCCTCTCTAAAGCAGGGGTGAGTAAGACTCCAGTAGCTTGGCCTCCCATACCCACCTGGAGAGAGGAGGTGGCGATAGCCAGCGGTGCCCCAAACCTGAGCTGTACCCTTTCTGACCACGTAGCGGGGAAGGAGCGGGTCTGAAGCTTGTGTGTCATACAAACAACTCTTTGGGGTAAGTAGATCTCACAGGAAACAGCCTCTCTCCTGGCTTTACTACATGGTTCCCAGGTTTAGAAAGACCAGGACAAAGGAAAATAGTGGTTTTTTAAAAAGCAGTAAAAACAGACAAGAAAATATTGCACAGATGCCCCAAAATCATAGCAGAAGGCCTAGAATTTTCATTTCAAAGAATTTCACCGTTAGTGCCACTGACATGAAGTGACAGAGGCAAGACTGTTGGTAATTTCCTATTAGATTTTAAAAGGGACTACAGGAACTTCAGATACGTTCCTTGAACTTGACTCAAATGGAACTATCCAGTTACACGAACGACCCCACTGTGTCACTGGAGTGTTACTACTGCTACACGCAGAAGGATAAGCTGAGTTCAAGTCACTTACCCAAGAGGTCATACAGGGACTTGAGGTTAGAGACAGATGGAACGGGATGCCAGACCCCACTTGGCACTAGACATTGCAGCCTTGAGCCTTCATCTTCAGAGAGGAATGGGGTAAGTGGGAAAAGAAGAAAGAAGTATGGAGTATGGACCCTAGCATAGTATTCAATAAACCCCAGTCCCCATCTTCCTTCCCAGACACACCTGACACTCGTGTGTTAGCTTCTAACTGATGCACTTTTCTGTAATAGTATGGTGGTCCCTTCTGCTGAAAGTGCTGATTGAAAAGGCCATCTCTTCTCACTTTAGTTCAGCCTGTATAAGAAGAAACAGAGGTAGAAAGGTCTAGAAATTATCAGATACGCTCCGATCACTTTAGTGTTAGGGAAACTGAGGCTCAAAAGAAGAGGAATGTGATCAATGTCTCACAGGAAGTTAGTAAGCCAAGAATCCAAATCAGTCTATTCAACCCAACTAAGGGTTGAATAGGACAACCTGAAGACAGCTCAAACAATGATACAAAACTGCAGTGACATCCTACAATTTTGTAGTCTATCCTATGTTCTCATTATCCATGAACCCATTACCTTTACAATAATGCTTTCCTAAGGTCTTCTAAAGACAGAATCAGCACCTGACCAACTACACTAGCTTCCTACGATTATCTGAGAATTTATCTAATGTAATAGCCTTCAAAGAAAATAGTTATAGATACCTAACATCTTATCAGGTGCAAAAATAACAAATGTAGGAAAGGATAGTTCTCAGCTATCAAAGACAACTGTAGAGATATCTAAGTTACCTGGGGTTGGCTACCTAACCAAGCTTGGCAAATAGGTCTGTTCTCAGAGTTGATGGTGCTGTTCCCTGATTAAAGAATATAGTGGCTTTAAAATGTTTCCACAAAATTCTTTGGTAGCCCTCCCGTCCATAGCTGGAGTTTAGTTCTCCTCTTGCATGTGAATAGGACTCAGTGACTCAACTCTTAACAATTAGAGGTTAGGATTTCTCAGACTAGGTCATAAAAAGTATGTGGCTGCCTTCTGCTCATCTACTTACATCGCCCTTGAAGAAGCTAGCTGCCATGTTGAGCACCACTTACACAGCTCTACGGGGAGATATACACAGCAGTGAACAGAGGCCTCCTGACACTGGCTTTTGAGGAACAGAGGCCTCTTGCCAATAATTGTCCTTGGCTTGACACAATGTCTTCAGATGACTACACTTCTGGCTACCATCTCAACCAAGGCCTCATGAGTGACTGCATGGAAGAACTATGCATCTAAACTACTCCCAACCCCCTGTTTACAAAAATCATGAGATAGGGACCAGAGATTTAGCTCAGTGGTTCCAGCACCTGCCTTGCAAGCACAAGGTCCTGAGTTCGATCCCTGGTAACCACATACAACAATGCTGGGCATGATAACTCACACCCACCAACAATCAGTACCACTTACCACAGTTCTGGGCATGGTGGCTCATGCCTGTAATTCCAGCACTTTGGAGGCAGAGGCAGGAAGATTGTGTGAGTTCAAGGCTTACCTGGGCTACATAGTAAGCTCAGGGGCAGCCTGAACTACAAAGCGAGACCCTGTCTCAAAAAAAAAAAAAATCATGAGATAAACATTTGTTGCTTTAAGCTACTAAGTTGGTGGATAATTGGTTACAGAGCAATAAATAACTTGTGGGGTGAGTCTTGTATATATGTATTTAATGTAGGGGAAAACCAAAAAAGAGTGGGAGGAGTAAAGGAAACGGTAGATTCCATATTTTCAAAGACTTCTGAGATTTAGAAATCACAGATTAAGATGGAACTAAATGCAGAAAAACAGTTGCTCCAAGTGACCAGCCAAAAGCTCAGGTAGTAAATTTACCAAGAAACTATTCAGAGTCACTGTGTGCCACAAGAGTGCTGAGCACTGACTAATCTTTCTCTAGAGGGGAGTCAAGTGGCCCCAGAATAGAAATATTCCTCTCTGATGTACCCAAGGGCAATGGAAAAACCCAGGGCTCTTACATGTGATGTGACTTTGTAATTACAATTTCAGTTGGCAATCATTAAGCACATGCCCTACCCCTCAATTTACAGATAAGCATCTTCCTCTAAACACACACACACACACACACACACGCCACCCAGCAGAACAGAGCTCATTGGCAGTACCATGCCCTTCCTCAGGGTCACGCATCCCAGAAACATCTACCACACTGTGATCTTATAGAAATGATTGCCATTTGTGTTTCTGAAAAGGACTACATTATTTCCTACAAGTGTCAATTTTCCTCTGCAATATTACATTTTCCAACATTTAGTTCTCTAGCATTTTTCCATGACTATCTGTGTAGATTAGAAAGGTTCTTAACTGTTATCTGTAATAGATTTTGCCTGTAGCAAAATTCATGCAGGCATAATAGAAGAACAAAGTGTACTCTGATGAAATTGCAACCATAATTTCCAGATGCCTGACATTTATTGCTTATTGCTATTAGAATTCAAGTGCCTATTTGTTTTGTACTTTGCTTTTATTCTTGCATCACAACATATAATGGAAAAAAGATACTTTAAATGTTGGGTTAAGTATCACAGATCAACACGAGGTACCAACATAATCAATACTACTTAAACATACTCCTAGGCAATTAATTTTTAAAGAATCAAATTGTTGTACCACATCAAAATTTATAATGCTACTATAAAGGGTGTTACATTCTTTATTGTTTAATTAAAAGCAACATTTAGCACTCATGCAGCTAACTGTTAAGATACCACAACGTAAAAGGTTTTACTTATCATTATGGTGAGGGAAGTACCACTGACTCTTTACAGTACCTTTTTGATTAGTAAATGTTAATTGTACTTTATCTGCCAGTATGCCTTTATCAAATTTTTGTAAACAGTCCTATGGAAGGCAGGAAGCCCAGCCCAGTGTAGCCATTCTAGCGACCAATGCTTGGTTGATACTTGGTAGTTGAATAAATATCAGCATCCTAAGAGGAGAAAACAGGTGAGTTTTGTGGTTACCATGTCTGTAAAAGTTGAAGCTGAAAAATAGTGGGAAACAAAACAGGCATAGCTTCAGGGATAGATTCAGAAAAATGCATACACAGACAAAGAGAAAACACCTAGGAATAAAAAACAAACAGGAAATGCTGCTGACAGATCCAAACTTTGAAAAACAGCATTTTCCACTCTTCGTGGGTTTAGACACAAAGGCCTGAAGATTTGAGAGAAGATGACACTATTAAACTGAGGTCATGGTATTTGCTCAATACAGAGGCACCGCCCGAAGGATAAGGCTGCATTTAAGCTCTTCCGAGACCAAAGGACAAGTGGAAGAAGGGCATCTTGCCTGGATTGACAAGCTCATGAACCAGCTGGGCTGAACTAAAGACTATTGAGGGAACTTAGAATGGACATAGTAGACAAATTAGGCTCCACCTTCTCTATGTTCCCTCCATAGACTCCACATATGGAAAATGTTGCCTGGCACACTGGATTCACTCAGGTACAACCAATATAGAGCCAGTGCTCTGTACACAATATTTGTGGGAATTTTTAAATGCTTGAAGTAGCGTTTAGACCCTATCTCATCTTTTGTCACATGGTTGAGAAGATGCTGCTTTCCCTAAAATTGATGACCATTGAGACTGACCCCAAAGATGGTCCCAACCAGGAAGCAAGGGTCAGGATCATGGTCCCGGTGGTCCTTGAAGTCTGCTCACCAAGCTTGCACTTCCTATGGGGAAAGCACACTTCTGCACCCTGGCCCGGAGCCTGCAATCTGCATATCCACTTCAGAGTAAGCAAAAGGACCATGTATCAGGAGCACCACTACAAAGCTGGTGCTAACGATGTACTGGCAGCTGCTCTCAGAAGTGCATATGTTTCTGGAGTTTCCATAGAAATAAGGCACCACTACTCTCTCAAAGACTCTGCCATGTCTGTATAACAAAGGAGCATGTAGGAAGGTAGGGAAAGAATTACAGGGCCTCCAACTTCTGTAACTGACCTCATGGTCTTGAAGACCTTTTTTTCCCAAGCCAAAAGAGGAGGGAAAGATTAAAATGTACCATTGCTTAGTATTTCAATCTCTTACAATTCAAATAGTTTCTTTTAGGCATCTGGATCTCCTTTTGTTAAGCAGATATTGGGAATGTCTTTCTAGACTCTGTGTGTTTGTGAAGATTTACATATCATCAGTTAGAGAATCATTGAAAATAGCTTATTGCTAAGCTTAAGTGATCATAAAATCCAGTTTATCAGTGAAGGCACAACCTAAGAACAAAAAGTAAATGTATATGTGAGTTGTCACATGCTTTTATGTGGATACACAGAGTTCAATTTAAAAGACTCCTTTGGCCCAGGATGTGTTTGAATGAATACAGACATGTGCACTGAGTTCAGGCATAGGAGGGTAGATTCGACCTCATAAGGAGGTGATACAGGAATAGTGGAACCAGGAAAAAAATTTTACCTCAGGATCATGATTCTAGCAGATTTTTCAGGAAACAAGAAGAACTAAAGAAACAAGTAAGAATTTAAAATGTTTATCTATCATCAAGGCACAAGTTAATAAAAAGCCAGGGGAATAGCACAGAGAATGGGGAGGAAACGTGGATATAGGGAATAGAGAGGCCATGTTGTAGGAAGGAATGAGGCCAGGAAGGCAGAGTGAGAAGAATATGGTTGACATTAGCGATGAAAGCCCAATTCATGTATTTCTTTGACTTACTATGTTTCAAAAGACAACAGCACAAACAACCAAAGATCTGAGTTTTTTTCCCCCCCAACAGGTATCTAGATATTTCTTATGCATATCAAAATTAACACTATTAAAAAGATACTGATGTAAAACCAATCCATTTGATATATCCATTAAACATAGAATATTTGCAGAGGAGGAGAACAAAAGGCAGGAGAGAAAAAGCTGCTCACCAATCCAAACTTTCATTTCCAAAGTCACTTAATGTCTAGACTCCATATGAAGATAACCTATGTAAAG